>JADRCD010205625.1:0-18546 GCA_019843815.1 Montemys delectorum | reverse complement strand
CACTCTTGGTCCCTCCCTCCTCTGCCCAGGGTCACCTGCACATCACTTCCTCGGTCCCCTCCACCACACCTTTGTGGCTCTCACTACTTGGGTCTACATCTTCCTGTACAGTGTGGACACTGGCCTTACTTAGTTCTTGTCCCAATACATAGAGAAGTTGAGGCAGTTGCCCCAAGCTATACAGCCAGTAGATGGCATGGGTAGGAACTGCTGTCTGAACTGATGTATAGAGTAGGGAGCCCAGGGGACACCTGAGCCACCTTGGAAGGGTGTGTTCTTGTGCCCCCCCATCCCAATCCAGAAGTTCATTTCAGGGGTTGTACCATAAGTATGAGGTGAGAACTCTCCCTCCTAGCTGTCCCTGCTCCTCACCTGGCTGGCGAAGTCCTCTGAGGGGTATACCTGGAGGCCAGGCCCCGGGGCCTCCAAGCTGGGGGCTGGGTCGAGGTTCCCCACGGGGCTGTAGGTGGGGGGGCTAGGACCATGACTATAACAGAGCTGCACAGCCTCGGAGTGGGCAAAGGCAGCCGTCGCAGGGTCGAAGGCTTCATAGGGAGGGATGGCAGGGGCAGGCGGGGCCTCTGTCCAGCCCCATGTAGAGTCTAGGAGAAGGGTCAGAGTCACTAGCCGAAGGAGGTCAGAAAACCTGCACCCTCTAGGTCCCACACAGAGGGGCCTTTGTAAGCTGTGCAAATCTCTGACCCCAGAATTTGCATGGGGGAGCAGATGGGCGGGAGGTGGGGGAGGAGGTGGCTTGGGGAGGGGCTGCCATGCTGGGGGAGAGCTGCCATGAGCCTCAGATCACCCTCTGTGAACTGGGCCCAAGGCTGGGGTCACTCACCAAGGCCCCCGTCTGAATCTGGGTAACTGAAGGGCTTGCAGCTGTCCAAGTCGTAGAAGACACCTTCTGGGTACTGGCGGAGTGAGGACAGGGTCATCTCAGGCCTTGGAGACACTCCCTCCCCAACCTTGGGGAAGACTGACAGACAGGTGAGAGAAGGGAATGGCTGATGGGGACAGAAACAAATAGAGACACAGAGCCTGAATCCATGAGTAAGACACACCCAGAAGCTAGCATCTGCCATGGCTCTGACTCTCAAGGAAAGCTAGAAGTTTCCGGTACCCAGAAACTCACTCTGTAGCTCAGGCTGGCCCAGAACTTGGAGCAACTGTTTAGCCTCATCCTCTGAGTATAGGGGAACAGACATTCACCACCTTTTAAAATCCAGGACACCAGTTCACCTCAACAACTGTATGCTGCTTCAGCTACAGGAGACTAGACCCGAAGCAGATGAATACCGTCCCTCGACTCCCGCACACCCCTCCTGTTCATGTAGGGGAGATGGAAGCCTGTATCTATCCTGAGGCAGACCCCAGATCACAAGCATCTGAGCAAGACAGATAAACTATGGCCGCTCTGTGGGCGGTGGACCATGCGGCAAAGGGAAAGAACAGATACCTAACACACCATGGAAGGAAAGAGGCCAGGTGCCCAAAAGACCTAAATATAAATCACTTTAAATGAACTTCAAATGAACCAGTATAAACTATTGGGTGAGACACCTAGGAAGGGACTCCAAACAATGGAAATTTTCTAGATCTGGGTCTGGTAACGGCTACAGAGGTCTATGCCAGGAAGGCACTCGCTGATGTATACCCAAGACATCAATTTTCAATAAGCTACGAGTCAGGTGTCTCTCGTGGACATCCCCAGCACTCTGAAGGGTACCTACGGAGTCTGAAAGCCACACAGGAGAAATCTCATCTCAGTGAAAACAAAAGCAAACCAGCAAAGGACAGCGGAACTCCAAGTGGAAGGGGCTTCTTCATCACCATAGGAAAAAATCTCATTGTTGGGTTATGAGTTAAAAAATGTTGGGAAAAATAGTGTCCAAAATACTACAGTTAAGAGATGTATGATCGCCCGGGAGTGGTGGTGCACGCCTTTAATCCCAGCACTTGGGAGGCAGAGACAGGAGGATTTCTGAGTTTGAGGCCAGCCTGGTCTACAGAGTGAGTTCCAGGACAGCCAGGGATATACAGAGAAACCCTGTCTCAAAAACAAAAACAAAAACAAACAAAACCAAAAAACCACAATGTAAGATCCATAGCCCCAAGAAGGGGCTGTGCAGGAAGAACACAGGATAGACATGTACACAGGTCACAGAAGTAGCCTCAAGTTTGAGAAAAATAGCCGAGAGGTGTGTGGTGGGGCTGGGGTTCAGAGGAGACAGAGAGACAGAGACTGGACACTGAGGCCAGAAGTAAATGATCTTAGTAAGGTTAGTTCCCATGGGCCATGACAGGCTGCTACAGACCCGGGGGGGGGGGGGCGGGGGGACTCCAACTCACCAAACAGCTTAAGTGTGGGCCATCCAGCCTGGCAGGAGAAAGACACAGGGGCATGTCAGGGCCACCCTCAGCCACCTGAGTCTCAAAGTGGTTATGGGGCTCAGAGGGGAGGTGGTGGCAGCTGTGATCACCCACCACAGCTCTGCAGTCTGTGGGCTGTCCCTGTGTGCGCCCAGCCTTCCCCCCAGTCACCCCCCACACCCCTATCGGGACAGGAAGTAGGGGGCGGGTGCCAGGCAAATGTCCCCCACTCTCCCTGGGATTTGCATGCACAGACACTGGGGGAGGCAGGGAAAGTAGGGGAGAAAGTCCCCAGACAGCTGGGGACTGGGTGGCCAGAGAACTGGGTTTGAGTGCCTCAATAAGTCTGGCTGAGACTAGGAGCAGCAATGAACTGAGGAGCTGGGCTAGCGAGGAACACTAAGGGGGAAGGAACAAAGCAGCACATTTTTTTGTGCCCCAGGATGGGCAGCCGGAGCAGAACCAGGAACCAAAGGAAACGGCTGGACAGAAGAAACTAGAGACGGACAAAACTCAAGGTGCAGAATGCCAGAAAATGAGCCAATAATACTATGTCAAGGACAGATGGCACACCTGGGAGGACCTAGGCAGGATGGGGAACTGTCTTCTGATGGGGAATCACCCCCTTATCGCCTGCCCCTGGGTGCCACAGAAGCTGAGGATGCTGAGTGGGGTGGGGGTCCCAAGAACAGGTTTGGGGGTTACCCACTTACTGTGCAGCCTCCAGAGCAAGCATGGTGGTTCAGAGCAGGCTAGGCTAGCTCTGGCCACCACCCCTATATATATTTAGCCCAGCCCCCGCCCACCCCACCCCCCAGGGGCGGGCTATGGGGGCCCTCCTCAAAAATCCCCTCTGGGAGGGGTCTGGATTGCACAACCCTCTGGTCGGTCACATGGCAGGGAGGGTGGGCCTAGGAGCCATCTGGATTTGGGGATCCCCATCATTGGGGATGGAAGGCTGACACCGAGAAGTGGAGAGAATTGCTGAGAAGGGGAAAGAGATAAAGGACTTACAGGCCCTGGGGACAGGATGCCAGAGGGACCAAGGGTGACTAGGGCAGGATGGCAGGGGGCAGTAAGGCCCAGGGACAGTTGTGAGGACTGGCAGAGAATCTCCCAAGAGCTGAAGGGAAGGAAGCCCAGGCAGACTGACCACCAGGACCCTATGGTGGAAGCCTCTCTGTGCCTGTGCCGTGACAGGGAGGGTCCCATGCTGCGCTGAGGTGTGGAAGCCTATGTGCTAGGGGCTGCCCCAGGCCTGGAGGAAAACAGGACGGCACCTGATGTCAGCTGGGTGGCCACCAGTCCCCCAGAGAGTGGCAAAACAGAGTAGTAGGGTCCCATGCTGGGTCTCAGAGGGAAAACTGAAGAGATGCCAGCCCTCTGTGGACACGGGCAGAGGCACTGGGGCTCCAGGGGATTGTATGCAGCCTCCTGTACCATGAAACCCAACCTGTTCCCAAAGATCACAACACACAGCCAGTAGTAAAAAGTCTGAACTTTATTCCCTGTCCCTTGTCAGGTCACCAGGCCTCAGGGCCGGGAGGTCCAAAGCGCTGCAGCAGCCGTTCCTGGTCTTCCAGGTCCTTGCGCACCTTCTTGCGCATGTAGAAGATGGGACAGTCTCGGCTGCAGGGGATGGTGGTCGGGGGCTGTTCCCAGGACTTTTACCCCTTCCTGCTGCCCACCCAGGGGAGGGGGCTGTTTGCTTAGCGGGCACAGGGAAGCCGATAACAGCAGTACCCTGAGAGGTAGCCAGCCGTATATCAGCTGTCACCTGGCGTGGGAACCCGCCCCGCCCGCCTGTTCCCTGGGGAAAGCCCGGCCCCACCCTGGGGGAGGCTAGGCGGGGGCCAAACCCAGGCAGACCCTGCCCGTTCTGCAGTGAAGTCCCACAGCTGGGTCAGGAGTCTGGTGGCAGGAGAGGGGAGGGCACACCTGGTACAGATGACATCCTCATGCAAGCTGCCCTGGCAGCGCTGGCACTGTGTCCAGAGGCGTGAGAATCGCTCCTCCAGGGCATTCAGGTGTGACACCTGGGGACACGGTGGCTTCAGTACGGCTGTGTGGATCAGGCGTGCTCCAGCTCCCTTCCTGCCTTACTCACCTCCTTCTGATAGAGCTCCGACTCCCGTGGCTGACAGAACTTACACACGGCTCCTGGGGGCGGAGTGCGTGTCAGCAGAGAGGTGCTGGGACCAAGCCAGGTCCTAGTCTCCATCTCTGCATCTCTGTTCTTCTCCACCCACTGCCCATCCCGGCTTCTGAAAGTCCCCAGAGGCAAGAAAACAAGGGCCCAAGTGTGTGGGGGAAAACTCCCCTGGGGAACCCCGGTGCGGGCGAGGACCCTCCGTTGTAGTGCAGGCAGAATGGAGTCCTGTGGCAGGGCCCCACCGGTGGGTATAAGGGCTGTAACTCAGGTCTTACCTTGATGGTCGATTACTGAGCGGCAGCCAATGCAACAGTTGCGGCGCTTGGTGAAGGCCAGGAGGCCGCCCACCTTGCTGGTGAGCACCGTTTTGCAGCGTGTGTGGTCACCACCTGCAGGAGGGGAGCTGAATGGCCTTGTCCCTGCCTCTGCCCCTTCCCCGCCCACACTCCCTCCTCGGGGTTCGACTTACGCAGCAGCACAGACTCTGCACGGCCCTCACCCAGAATGGGCTCAAAGATGCGCAGTAGCGGCTTGGCCAGCTGCTGCTCCAGGTAGTACTGAGTATCGATGGGCAGGCTGTGCTCCAGCACAAACAGGGGGTCCTGTGGGCAGGCCAGGGTCACCAATGGCTGCAGAGGGGTATGGGCTAGGGGCTAGGCGGTTGCAGACCACACCTGCAGGCTGTGATAAAGGGATGGGCCTGGAGCTGTGACTCGGGTCTGGGTGGGGGGCCCTCGGATTGCCAAGAGTCAGTTTCCCCATGGGAGAAGGGCGGTGGAAGGGGGTGCAGGGGTCAGATGCATCAAGGCTGAGAAGTGGGCGGCTTAGAGATGACAAAAACAAATAGAGCTGGCACCCAAGGTAGGGAGGGGCAGAAAGCAGCCAACTCTGTGCAGGGAGGCACTACACGAAGTCTGGC
Source organism: Montemys delectorum (assembly GCA_019843815.1). NCBI lineage: Eukaryota > Metazoa > Chordata > Mammalia > Rodentia > Muridae > Montemys > Montemys delectorum. The sequence goes on along the minus strand of JADRCD010205625.1, from coordinate 13,102 downwards.
CCATGGGCATAGCCGCCCAGAGGAAAGCAGAAGTGAGATTCTGGGAGGGGCACAGCACAGGTGGGCCTGACCTCCGACTTCATGTAGGCGGCCACACCCTTGGCGGCACCAATGATCACATAGGGGACTCGGTCACCCAGGCTGGGTGCACTGCCGGGGTCGCGCTTCCTCATCCTGTGGATAGGGGAGTTGGATGAGGTTTGGGGAGGGTGGTGTGGACCCAGCTACAGCTGCAGGAGGCTGTGTGGCTGCCCACCTCTCAGCCAGCTCCACATGAGCTTGCTTGCCGGCGTAGTCTGCCGCTGCTCGGGTCAACTCTTTGGTGATGACCAGCTGGGAGATGTCTATGCGGTTGCATAGCAGGTCCGAGATGACATCCTTTGCATGGGCTACTGCACCATCCGGGTCCCTGAGAGAGAGGGTGTTGCCAGGCACTACTCGGGACGGGGCTGCAACTTTTACCAGCTAGGATCTAGGTAGGCATCGTGCAGTGTGGGCTGATACTGGGGCTGGGGTTAAGTGCAGAGGCGGAAAAGACCACAGGCAATCACAGCTGCCAGCCCGATTTACCACTGCCCCATCCCCAAACCACCTGCGTGCCCAAGGTAGGGTGCCAGGGTGTGAGGCCCCTGGGTCTGAGGGGCTGACTTCTTGGTCTAGGTGGGATGCACGCTCGCACGCACGCACGCACGCACGCACGCACGCACACATGCTCACCTATCCACGAGGATTCGGCGCAGAGAGGATGTAACGAGGTTGGCCACCAGGGGACAGTTGTCCCTGCGCACAGCCTCCAGGCCTTTGCAGTCCATTCTGTCATGGGCATCAGAGCTCGAGGAGAAGAGCAGGCCAGCATAGCGCTTCTTGCTGATGAGCAGGTATGGAAAGTAAACCTGGCAAGGACCCATGGGTGGTGAGCCAGTGCACGTTCCTTCGCCCCAATCCCGACACCCATCAGAAACACAACAGGCAAGGAAGGGCCCTTGACCCTGGTGAAATGAATCCTAAGAGAACCCGGTGTACTGGCTAGTTTTGTGTGTCAACTTGACACAGGCTGGCATTATCACAAAGAAGGGAGCTTCAGTTGGGGAAGTGCCTCCATGAGACCCAGCTGTGGGGCATTTTCTCAATTAGTGATCAAGGGGGGAGGGCCCCTTGTGGGTGGTGCCATCCCTGGGCTGGAAGTCTTGGGTTCTATAAGAAAGCAGGCTGAGCAAGTCAGGGGAAGCAAGCCAGTAAGGAACATCCCTCCATGGCCTCTGCATCAGCTCCTGCTTCCTGACCTGCTTGAGTTCCAGTCCTGACTTCCTCTGGTGATAAACAGCCATGTGGAAGTAAGCTGAATAAACCCTTTCCTCCCCAACTTGCTTCTTGGTCATGATGTTTGTGCAGGAATAGAAACCCTGACTAAGACACCCGGCATTCTCCAGCACCCCAGAAACCCGCCTGGCATAACACCACAGGCCTAGAGCTGGCCCCTAAATTATGAAACCCGACAGATGACACTGTAAAGTCTTGCAGCCATGGGAGGAAACAGGATCAGTGAGTCCCGAGCTGAGATGGCTCTGGACGAGCAGCCAGGGTGTGTGTTTGAGCATCTGGTGAGGACTGGAGCCACACACATGCAGATCCAAAATAGACCACTGGTTTGCACAACAGAGGCCTCAGCGACAACCCAGAATACTGCAAGACTCCCAGCCTGAGGACTCCCACACTACTGCACTGTCATAAGAGACCGTCACTAATTGATAGGACCCCTAATGTCACCGCTGAGCTGAGTACAGGGGATGCACGCACCTTCTCGAACTCCAGCCGGATGGGTGGCGGGAAGTGACTGGATACCCAGTTTGCAGCCTCCCGCCCCAGAGACATCGCCTCAGCCACAGAGGAGACGCCAAACCGGCACATCACGGAGTCGGTGTCACCGTAGACCACCTGCCAGGGGACATGTGTGAGGGACGTCTCTTCTCAACCCAGGAGCTGTCATGGTAGGAAGCCCAGGGACCCTGGAGAGCAGCAGGTGTGACCACAGGGACCCTGGAGAGCAGGCAGGCGTAACCAGGCCCTGACCTTGGCATTGGTCTCGTAGCCATTTTCCACGGTGTACTTGGACTCCACAAGCTGCTTGGTTTTCTCAATCATCTGCCGTCCGAACCCAGTGACACTCTGTTAGGGACAAAAATCAGGAAGGATGAGAACACAGAAGCTGTACGAAGAGGATCCAGCTGGGGGAGGACACACCCCTACCACTTTCGAGCATCACAGGCCGCACATCATCAGCCTATCAAACGGACGACTGCTGCCCCAAAGGGTGTACATTCTCAGAGGACAAAGAGCCACTCCCTCCCTGGGAATGAAGCCAGGGTCTCATGCAGAGTAAGAGAGGCTCTACCACTGGGCCATACCCAGCCCCTCACTGGGGGTTAAGAAGGGGCTGTGCCACTGAGCTATATCCCCAGGCTTGTTTTTATTTCGAGATAGGGTGTAAGCCACCCAGCTTTGAACTCTCTGAGGCCGAGACAGGCCTCTCGGCCCGGCCTCATAGCCTCACAAATGGATGGAGGTACAGGCTGTCATCACCACACCCTGATGTCGGTGCCATTTTACAGATGGGGATGAGGCTGCCTGGGTACTGGGGCGTGACAAGCAGAATCCTCTCTGCCTGCCTAGGTTTCATGAGGTCATGGGACTTCTGAAGAACCCACACCTGACGTGTCTTTTGTGCACCTGCTGCTCTGTGCTCCTTTTTCAAATTTTATTCTGGAATGACTCAGTAGCTTGTTATCCCGCCTTAAGAGGCATGAGAGACAGACAGGGTTGTCAGTGGCTCCTTTGGCCTAAGGTCCGAACACCCACCCCATCTCTGTGGGATGCTAAGAGTGAGGACGGCAGGCAGGCAGGCAGGCAGGAGGTAACTGTAGCAGAGGCGGATCTGTCTAGGGGCCCAGCTCCTGGGAGACACCCTCTGAGTGCCTGGGCATCCTTCCAGGCAATCGGCTTTCCTGAGCCCTTATGTCACCAGAGATCTCTGCTCACAAGGCGAGGTAACAGGGATTCTCGGATCATGGGAGCCAGAGCTAGAGCTGGAGTAAACAGCAGCTTCTGCTAGGCACTCAGCCTCTACACTCTGTAACCCATCCTGTCAAAATCCTGCCACCTTGCTCTGGACGTTCTCCAGCTAAATGCTCCTGATGTGTTTCTCCTCACTGCTGAGACAGTCAAGGACCAGGTCTGTGACCAGACTGGGTTGCAGCACCTCAGGCTCTCTCTCACAATAGGATCAGCCCCAGACCATGCAGGGCTGCACCTTAGGCCTCACATTCTCTCACTGCTAATCTGTTTCTGTCTCAACCCAGAGCTGCTAAGTTGGTGAGGGAGGTAGGGAGCAGCTCTTTCCTGTTCCTGTTCCAGCTGGTACTGACCAAGGCCCTCCTCACTAGGGTCCTCACACTTGGGACAGAGGACCCTGGTGCTTGAGACAGAAGCCAACATCAAGTGACCCACCGGATCCAGCCTGGCCACGCGCCCCCACCCTACCCCACACACAGGGATGTGGGAGAGGTGAACAGAGGGGCGGCTGCTAGGATGGGGGAGTCCAGTGACCCAGCATCCTGAGCACATCCCTCACCTGAGCCACTGGCAGAGCCCTGTAAGCTACTGTACCATAAACATTACCTGACCAGAGTCCCTGTCCTACTAGGCTGCGAGCCATAAGTACCAAGGGCAGGGACTCTGGTCACTGATGACTCTGGACATAGGGTACAGAGCACGGTCTGATGTCTGGGGCTCCTGGCACACTGGCATGCCCCTGACCCACCCGACCCCTCAACGCAGGGGAACAGGAACCAAGCTGCCCACCAGGGCCCCAAGGGCTTACCTGGGAGATCTCCAAACATGGCAGCTTGCCCACCTGGGCACCAGTGAAGCCATACACAGAGTTGGCGCTCACTTTTAGTGCCAGCTGCCGTCCATCCAGGACCTGTCGCCGCAGGGGGTCCGTCTCCTGAGCCAGCTCAGCCTTGGCCCTAGGTGGAGGCAGGATGAAGGCTATTCAAGGGGACTGTGGGCTTCCAGGAGGCACCTAGGCCTGGACACTGGTCAGGGTGCCTGACTGAAAAGGGGTCCCAAATATACCTAGTGGTGCTGTGCGTGCGCTGCTCAGAACACAGGCCCACTAGACACAAGGGGAATACCTGGAAATGCGCCTCACTGGATGCAGGCACAGCTGCAGAATACCAGGGCTAGGTCAGCACAGGGGACCTGAGTGCTAAGCCAGGGCAGAGCCCACAGCCCACCTCTTCCGGGCACTCAGCAGATTCTCCAGGATCTGGGGCAGGAGGCCCTTCCGCACAGATGACTTCACAAACTCATCCCCGGTGGGTGTCTTGATGAACTCATCTGGTTTAAGGCTGGAAAAGGAGATATAGGAGGCTGAGCTTCTGAACTGCCTAGCTCCCCAGTAGCCCCAGGCCTACCTCTTTCTACAAGCCTCCCCCAGGACCTGCTTCAGCCTCCCCCAAGCCAGCCTCTCCATGAGCTGCCATCTACAGTCCATCAAACCCCTGACTCCCATGGCTCCCTTTCCCTGGACCTGATCTATCAAGCCCTGAAACTAGGGCTCAGGGTGGCTGGGGGGCGGGGGGGGGGCATCCTGGACAAAGGCAGCATACCCCAACTTCTGCGCAGCCCCGGGCCGGAGCAGTGTGGTGTAGCACAGATTATGGGCCATCATGATGGATGGGTACAGAGAGGAGAAGTCCAGGGTGGCAATGGGGACATCATAGTACCTGAGGGAGAATTTGGGGAAGTCAGCCCCACCCAGCCCCTACCCTTGGGCCTTTAGTTTTTAACAATCTTACATACAGGGTCTCAAGTAGTCCAGGCTGGCCTTGAGCTCCTCCCGAGTCCTGGGATGACAAGTGCCCCACTGTGCCCAGCAGGGTCCTTACCCTTTCAGAGGCTCAATGACTGTGGCACCCGTGTAGTCCTCCCCGCCCTCGGTCTTCACCACGGGCATCAGCAGCCCTTGGCGCATGGCCTGGAGAAAGGGTGGAGTGAGCATCCGGGTACCAAGTCAGGCGTGTGCGCGTGCGTGCGTGCGTGCGTGCGTGCGTGCGTGCGGCCAATCCGGTACCGCCACTCACCTGGCGCAGCAGCTGAGACACGACCTTGACCTGTTGGCCACGGGTAAGCAGGTACCCAAGGGGCACACCCGTGACACGTGCCATCTCCACGTTGTTCACCAGCACCATAAGGCGCTCGAGTAGTCGAAGTGGCAGAAAGGCATCCTTCAGGCAGTACACGGCCAGGCGGCGGCGCGTCTGTTCATTCCCATTCTACAGATGGGCATGTGGGGTCAGGGGCTGGCTCGCTCAGTCAGGGGCTCTGCCAGGGGTGAGGCGGGGAGGGCCGCACCTGCAGGTCGGTGATGATGCTGTGCTGAACATCCTCCTTCTGCTCACCCAGGAAGTGGAAGCTCACAGCGTTGAGCGTGTAGGAGCGGAGCTTGTATTCCCGAAGCAGCACCTGGGAAGGTTGGGGTGGGGCAGGGCCTCAGGTGTGGGGAAGGGTTTCTCCGGTGCAGGGCGAGGCCTCAAGAGTTGTGGTATAGGGTCTAGAGGGTCTGTGGTACTTAGGTGGATGGGTCACGGTGGAGCCTGAGGTAGGTGGAGCTTCCATTTAAGACAGGGTGTTGGGGGCTGGGGAGGGCGAGTGGGTTTCCTACATACATACCTGCAACATGTCCATCTGGACACGACCCACCATGCTGACCACCTTACTGTCCCGCCGGCCGACCTGCTTTGACTGGAAGGAGGAGTCACGGATGTTGGAGCGGAGACCAGTCACACGGCCCAGGAAAGGGAAGCGGTCCACCTGAAGAGGAATATCGGGGAGAGCCTTGCTATGGTGCAGACCCGTCAGCCCAACTCTAATCCTCGCCTTAGGACCTCGGAACAGGGGCAGAGGCCGGCCATGGCACTCCTGGGTCTGGAGAGAGACGAGCTGCAGGCAGAGGCCGCTTGGGTGGGATGAGGTAGAGATCAGGGACAGGGTTGAGAGCTAGAGCCCCGGGGAGACGGAGAGCCGGGGGCCTGATGGACTATCGGTAGAGACAAGGCCTTTGCCTGGGGGGCAGGGGCAGAGTGGAGTCAACAGGGGTGGCGCTTAGAGTACAGACCGGCAGACAGAGAGAGTCTTAGGGGAGAGGGGCTAAGGGTGAGATGCCCAGGACATGAGGGCTAGTGTCTCCCTACAGCTGGGCAGTAAAGCCAGCTCTGCCTACTCATCACCAAATAGGCTACAGATGCAGAAAAATGATATAATATATCCTATTCGGGCTGAACTGAACCCCCAAGTAATGCTGATTCCCCTCTGTGCATCCCCCAGGACTCCCCGTTACCGAGCTTGCCCTAGGAGAAGGACCAAGGGAGACTTCACTGAGGCACAGAAGAAAGACCCAAGCAGAGGCAGGCCAGGAAGCATTCAATTAGAACCAGGTTCAGGGGGTCTGCCTGCCCTCAGGCTCACAAACACCAACATCCCAGAACACCCAGTGGCTCACCTCTGCAGCCTCCCCCACCGGGCGCGTGTGCAGCCGGTTCCACTGGCTAGTGCGAAAAGGCTCACACGCTTCCCCTTCAACAGCACCCAGCCTTTGCCATGCACCAAAACGAGGGCCCCTTTCCTTCTTCCGCGCCCTCATTTCCCCTCGCCCCTTGCCAGTGAACGCTAAAGGCCTAGCTACAGCAACAATGGCAGTGTGGAGGGAGGGCCCGGTTCTCTGGGTGCCTCCTGCCAACAGCAGCACACTTCTGGCTCCAGCTAGAGTGAGGTAAGGTACACCTGGGACTCTGGAGCAGCCAGCCGGCCAGCCTGGGGCAAGGATGGCCCCGGAGGGACAGGAAAAGATCCAGGAGGAAGTTCCAGCTTCCCTCACCTTTAAGGTTTGGGCCCGAGAGATGAGGTATGGGAGGTCAAAGTTCTGAATGTTGTAGCCAGTGATCACATCAGGGTCCATGGCAAGGATGAAATTGGCCCAGGCCTGTGGAGGAAGCACAAAGGTCAACCAGGCTGTCCACTGCCTCAGATGCCTTCATTTCCAGAATATTCAAGACAACCTCGGCACTTGCAAAAATATTGTGAACTCAGGAAAATGTATAACCTCCAACCCCAAGGACACGGTGTCTAGAGAAAGGTCACTGGGGACACAGGGCACGTGGCATCCGAGGAGGGAGGACCCACCTGGAGCAGGTCTTCTTCCCGCTCATAGCTCTGTACTTTGGCACCCAGGATCGGGGCACAGGGCCGCAGTGTGAGTGCCAGGCGCAGAAATGGCTCCGGCTCGCCCCAGCGCAGCCCCAGAGAACAGATCTGAATCACGGGGTCACGCTCAGGCTCAGGGAAAATGCCTGCAGAGAGGAGAACACAGGGACAAGGACCTCATTCCTGCTCGTCCCTTGTCCCAGTCCATCCACTGTCCCCACACCTGCTCACCCACCACCTCTCAGCTCCAGCTCCCTGTTCCAGCCACATGGGTGGGACAGCCCCAGGCCCTGGTGCCCTTGAGCTCAGAGCTCTCCCTATAGGGAGCACTCCTTCCACCCGCTCACCCCTCCACAGGGGCCTGGCACATCACCAACGTCCAGAGAGAGAGAGGAGGAGCCCAGGCTCTGGGACAGACCTTTTCGGCCAGCACACTCGATGTCAAAGCTAAGCACACGCAGGGGTGCAATGCGCTGCCACTGCCCTTCCGGTGGGTGACTGATCACATCTGACCACAGCACATCCACTTCCAGCTGACACTGGGTAGCCTGGGGAAAAGCACATGGTAGGAGCAACATCCGCACCAAGTCCTGCCTCCCTGCCCCTGCCCCAGGGAGCTCTTTCTTACTTTCTTCTTCTCTGCCCTCTGAACATACTTTCCAGCTGGTAGTTCCAACCAGTTGCATCCCACAATGTCAGCATCCACCATGAACCTGGAAAAGTGGCACGTCAGCTGGCGAGGGCCACCTGAGGGGGTTGGGGCAGGAGTAGGGCAAAGGGGAGACAGGACAGCACCGGATCTCAAAGTCCACATTGGCTTCATAGGGTGCGAAGCTCGGGGTGCCCAGGCCTGGCACTCGGACACCCTGCTCCAGGAGGCGTCGGGCTGGTGCCATAAGACGAGGTAGTGCCAGGGTGATTCGGAGAAATGGAGAAGGGCCGTGACCATGGTACCCAAACATGCCTGCAGAGAAAGGAAGTTGGCACGCACCTCCCAGGGCTCCCAGCACCCACCCACCCCCGACTCTCTTCCGCCAGGCCACACTCACTCTCACGGGAGCATAACTCTATAGCCAGCACGGCTGGCCCCGAGAGCTCCTTCCCTCCGCGCTGGTCCCGGCTGATGGCTGCGTTCAGCTCCTGCTGCAGCTCACTCAGGTGCTCGGCCCCAAAACCTGGTGTGGGAGTCTGGTCAGAAGAGCAAAGGAAGTTCTGGAGTTCAGGAACAGGCCCCACAGGTCAGGGACACTCACCTGGAGGTGCAGGAGTGTAGAAGTAGGGGGCAAAGCCATGGATGTGGCAGCAGACGGAGAAGCCCTCATCGGTGACCCCAAAGGCCCTCAGTATGGGCACTGAGTTCCGGGATGGCGGGGGCCCTTCCGGCAGGGGTGGTGCTGAGCCTAGGGGAGGGGTCAGAGGTCCTGCGGCTTCCACCTGAGGCCCTTCGGCTCTCCCTGATGCCCTTCCTCCACCCACAGAGGTAGAGTTGGCATTACAGTGAAATCCAGTTTTCCCCTTGGGGTGCTGGGGATAGAATCAGTGGCTATATGAAGCCACACCCCAGCCCTCACTGAGGGATTCCAGGCAGGAGCTCTCCCACTGAGCTATGCGTATCCCAACCTCCACAGTAGAATATCCTAATAACATTTATTTGCTGATGAGTGTGGAGGCCAAAGGCACCTTTGGGAGCTGGTTCTCTCCTTTCACTCTGTGGGTGACAAGGATTGGAATCTGCCTTGGTATCCAGTGCCGATACCTGCTAAGCCCAGTTTACAGTCCTCCGAGCCCGGGCTCCCACACTGAGAATGAATGAAGTGCACGGCATCCCACCTGGCTTGGTTCAGCCAACGCAGCGGTGACCATGTGCACTACTGTTGCCCGTGCAGCCCCCGCTTCCTCTGCCAACTCACCCACATAGTGGTCAATCTCCAGCTGCTGGAAGATGAGGGGCTCTGTGCTGGGGTCCAGGGCACGTAGGGTGGGCCGCAGCCACCGTTTGTCAATGTCTGCCGTGGGAAACTGCCCTGGATTGAAATGAGAGGCTCCATGAAAGGAGAGGTCTTCCAGGGAAGCAACTATCCTTTGCTCACAGGAGAGCTGGGTGGAGGTGGCGGTCTGGGTTAGGTGGTAGAAAAGCCAGGGGTCAAGGGCTTCCAGGAAGTACAGCCTAGACACTGGAGAGAATGAGCTAGGAGAATTACTCAAGTCTAGGAGTTTGAAATCAACTGGCAACGGCAAGAAAAACAAGCTGTCAGCCTGGAGGGTCCCCCACGGACATGGGGTCAAAGGAAACTCTTGGTAGATGCACGCCATCTCTTAGTATCTCTATATGGGTGGGATGGGTCGGGAGGTGGGGCCTACCACCCACGGGGCCCTCTGGGGGCAGGTGCAGCTCCTCCTCTGCCTCCTGCAGCCGATTTTCAGCCTCTATCTCCTCCAGCAGCGCCAGGTTCTCCTCAAACTGCGAAGGTGAAGGCTCATCTTCATCCCAGATGCCCCCGCGAGCCCGCTTTGGGGGCACCCCAGAGCCTGGTCCTTGTCGCCGCTTACAATCCATCTGTGGGCAAGTTGGTGCTCGATAAAGTCTAAGTGGAACCTCATTCCCCTGTTCCCTCCCTCTGACCTGGAGTTGGCCAAGTAGTCTAGGGATCCGCCTGTTTTTTTCTCCTCAGTGCTGGGACACGCTGCTACTCCTGGGGTTTTTTGCCGGTGTGCTGGGGACTGAACTCAGGTCTTCATGCTTGCACGGCGGACACTTTATTCACTCAGTCACCTCCCCAATCCCTGTACTCATAAACTGATGGCTGACTAGGTGATGGGAGACACAAGAGGAAGCAGGTCTCTAGGAACTTGCCTCTGAAGAATGGCTAGGCCCCAGCCTCCCCGGCCCCTCAGAACCAGCTGAGCCCAGTGACACAAACTGAAGCTCTGAGCCAGATCAGACCTGGCCGTTTCTCTCAGGTCTCTGAGGAGGCAATGAGAAGTCTCCAAGGTCGGATGAGAAACCTATTCTCAAAAACCAAGGCAGGCAGTGCCTGAGGCGTGCTATCTAGGCTCGACCTCTGGCATCCACATGCATCCATACGCAACCACATACATCCACGTACAAGCACAAATCATGATTCCATCATGTGTCTGACGATGGAGTTACTTGCATGGCCGCTCATCTCTCCACAGTGTCACTGGCTGGGGACCACCGTCACCAGGAAGCAAGTAGACCCGGATGCTTAAAACACCAGGGAGCACATCTGTCTACCAAGCTGCTCACCCGGTGGACTACAACCCCAAGTGGAGCCAGGACAGCAAAAAACTTGTCAACGGCTGACACCCCAAAGCCAAAACTGAGAATCACACCGGAAATGAACGCAGTGTTTCTGGCAGTGGCTGCCTTGGCTGTGAACACACAAGCTTTCCCACCGAGAGGCTACCATCTTACGTACCAAGTCAACGTCTTTACTGTAATCTTTGCTCTTATAGAAATATAATGGCTCAATTACCAAAAACAAGGAGCACGTTTTCCTGCTGCCCCCTCAGCACGCATTAACTGAGCATAGCTTTGGTTTGTAGCATGTTAGAATGTTACAAAAGATGACTTAGCAGGACAGCCACCCATGTTCCTGTAAACAGTCCCTCATACACGCTCCATAAGCAGTCTGACTAAACTCACTAGCTTAATAGGGGGCCCTGTGCTGAGTCGTGGTGGTGCACACCGTGAGGCCAGCCTGATCTACAGAATGAGTTCCAGGACAGCCAGGGTTACACAGAGAAACCCTGTCTCAGGGGGGGTTGGGGGGGGGGGGGGGTGGGGAGGTGTGTGCTTAGAGGCATCAACATGGTCCAGCACCTGCCACACCATGCTGGCGTTCCTATAATACAACACGAAATAAAACGAATGAGGTTGGACCAAATCCCTAGTGATGGGCTTGTATACCTGTGCTCCAAGGAAATTGGGAAAGCACCAGAACTGGCATGTGGTGTGCACCCAGGCCGACTTCACGCCATCTGTGTTAAGACCTGACGTTCTTACGAGACTGAATAAAACAAAATGCACATCGACAGAGCCTGCAAGGCCTGCAGAGCCTGCCATGTGTGCCGTGTCTGTGACAGGGTCAGCGTGCTTTCCTATGGAGCAACAGTCACCGACAATGTGTCAAAGGCACATGCACAGCCAGAAAAGGGAATATAAAACTTTTTGTTGTTGTTTAAGACGGGGTTTCTTTGAGTAGCCCTGGCTGTCCAGGAACTCACAGAGATCCGCCTGCCTCTGCCTCCCAAGTGCTGGGATTAAAGGTGTGCGCCACCACCGCCCGGCTTAAAAACTTTTTTTAAGTAATTAAAAAGTAAGGCTTGGGGCTGGAGAGATGACTCAGAGCTTAAGAGCACTGACTGCTCTTCCAGAGGTCCTGAGTTCAATTCCCAGCAACCACATGGTGGCTCACAACCATCTGTAAGAGAGCCTGATGCCCTCTTCTGATGTGTCTGAAGACACATAAAATAAATAAATAAATCTTAAAAAAATAAATAAATAAAAAGTAAGGCTTGGTCTGCAAAAGAAAAAGACAGCTCCTTCTGTTCCCAGCACCGCCAAACAACGGCCTGTAAGTCCAGCTCCAGGGCTCTGCCGCCCTCTTCTGGCCTCAGGGGAAACTGTACACACACAAACCAAAAAGAAAATAAATTTTAAAAGGAAATCCTTGGGGGCTGGTGAGGCAGCTCAGAGCACTGGCTGCTCTTGCAGAGGACCTGGGTTCGGTTCCTAGCACCAGGTCATCAGTAACTCCAATTCCAGAGGATTTGACCGCAGGGGCTACTTCAGGTACTGCATGCGTGATGTGCACATATGCACACACAGGCCAACATTCAAAGTATAAATAAATCAATCCTAAAAAGTTCTTGGGCAGACCTTGGTCGCAAGCTCCGCATCCAGTCCCACAGCACACAGAGGAAGTTCCACTCCCAGGTGCTCTAACAAGCCCAGGGTCACAGGATCACAGAGATAGCTTGACTCTGAGGAGTTCTGACACAACCAGGATCACAGGAAGGACAGGCTCCAGTCAGATTTAGCAAGGGCAGGTAGCACTAGAGATAACCAGATGGCAGGGGTGGGGTGTGGGGTGGGCAAGGTCACTTAGCATCATCGGAACCCAATTCTCCCACCATAGCAAGTCCTGGACACACCATTACACCAGAAAAGCAAGATTCAGATATAAAATCACTTCTCATGGTGATGATACAGGACTTTAAGAAAGACATAAAGAGCTCCCTCAAAGAAATACAAGAGAACACAGGTAAACAGCTAGAAGCCCTTCAAGAGGAAACACAAAAATCCCTTAAAGATCTTCAGGAAAACACAATCAAACAGGTGAAGGAAATGAGCAAAACCATCCAGAATCTAAAAATGGAAATAGAAACAATAAAGAAAACAGAGAGACAACCCTGACCATACAAAACCTAGGAAAGAAATCAGGAATCATAGATGCAAACATCACCAACAGAATACAAGAGATAGAAGAGAGAATCTCAGGGGCAGAAGACACCATGGAAAACATTAACACAACAGTCAAAAAAATGCAAAAAGCAAAAAGCTCCTAACCCAAAATATCCAGGAAATCCAGGACTCAATGAGAAGACCAAACCTAAGGATAATAGGTATAGAAGAGAGTGAAGATTCCCAATGTAATGGGCCAGCAAATATCTTCAACAAAATTATAGAAGAAAACTTCCCTAACCTAAAAAAAGAGATGCCCATGAACATACAAGAAGCCTACAGAACTCCAAATAGACTGGATCAGAAAAGAAATTCCTCCCATCACATAATAATAAAAACACCAAATGCACT
>JADRCD010205624.1:0-36559 GCA_019843815.1 Montemys delectorum | reverse complement strand
TCGCTCTCTCGCTCTCTCGCTCTCTCGCTCTCTCGCTCTCTCGCTCTGCCTCCTACTTGTTGAATACAACAGCTCTCAGCTACTGCCCCAGAGCCACCCCTGCCTGCTGCCATCCCTGGACTCTGAAATCATAAGCCCCAAATCAACTGTCTCTTCTGTAAGCTGCCTTGATCATGGTGTGTCATCGCAGCAACAGACAAGTGGGTCCCAGACTGAATAAAAGAGAAAGCAGGGAGCTGAGCACACCTGTGGACATTGGAACCAGCCTGTTCTGGTTGCCATACTTCCCTGCCGGCCATGATGAAGAGAACCTGCAATAAGCGCCTCCTTCCTTAGTGTTTTTGTGAGGTCCTCTGACACAGCAACAAGACAAGTGGCTAACAGACACTCTCAAGCAGTATATTCTTCTCTCCCACTTGAGTACTTACTTTCTGTTTAACTGATTAGGTCTCTTGAGAACAGCAACTTGTTTCCTTTGCACTTCATTTTGTCTCAGAAGGCTTGTCTTCCTTTTTAATGCTGGAAAATATCGTTCTATATTCTTTTAGAAGGGAAGACAACTATGTTAATCAGATTGCCATTTGTTATAAACCTTACTACAATAAAACCTTTTTTTGGTTGCTATTTTTTTTGTTTTTTTGAGACAGAGTCTCTCTATAAAGCCCTGGCTGTCCTGGAACTCATTATGTAGATCAGGCTGGTCTTGAACTCACAGAGATCCACCTGCTTCTGTCTCAAGAGTGTTGGGGATGTGTGCCAACTTGTCTAAAATTTCTTAATGCACAATGACAGAGCCACAAAACTGCTTCAATACAATAAGGAAGATGGAGAAACAAAAATTACTTGAAATTTTCATAAATGACTGGAAAGATGACAATCATATTACATGTAAAGTATTACAGTGGTGTGGGAAAGTGGACTGGTGATGGGGAATGTTACATCACTCGGGAAAAGAATCAGAGGCACACTGAGGAGTCTTGGGTGACTGGGGAGGAGTAATGCCTTGAAGGGAACTGTGACAACACTGCCCTGCCTCTCTGTTTTCTGGCTGTGAGATGAGCATTTTGCTCCATTAGTCTCCTGTCATGACCTATTTCACAGAGCCTAGAGCTATGTGCTCAGCTGCTCCTCCACTCTGCAGTACAACCCTAAAAGTAAGGTGAAAACAAGCCTTGCTCCTTAATTATTTCAAGTGCTTTACTACAATAATAAAAAGCTGACAAACACATCATATAAAAAGATAAAGGCCAATTTCCAAAACAAGTACATAAAAAAGAGGTTTTAGCCGGTGTTGGTGGAGCACACCTTTAATCCCAGCACTTGGGAGGCAGAGGCAGGCGGATTTCAAGTTCGAGGTCAGCCTGGTCTACACAGTGAGTTCCAGGACAGCCAGGGCTACACAGAGAAACCCTGTCTTGAAAAAACAAACAAACAAAAAAAAAATTAATTACTTAAAAAAAGAGAGAGGTTTTAATAACAGATATTAAAGTATAAATGATTGAGGTGGGATTTAATAAAAATCAAACATGTGAAATATCTTTTTTCCTTTACATATATAAACTGCATCAATCATAAAATCCTAATTCAAGCTTCTACATTTTCTACAAAGATCTGCAAACTCCTTAACTGTATACATTATCTTATACATTATCTGCATTTTCCTACTGCTTTAATCATGACAAGTACTTAATAAACATGACGATGATTTAAGAACCATAGTACTTAAATATTTTCTTGCACCCTTAACTTGGATTGATTTGTAGTTTTTCCTCCCCTTCCCCTCTTCCTTCTGACAGGGCCCCTCTACGCTTTCCTGGCACTCCTGGCACTCACTATGTTAACCCCCAGGGATCCCTGCCTCTGCCTGCTGAGTGCTGGATTTAAAGGCATGGACCACAACACCTAGACTGTATATTTGTTTTCTTGAGACAAGATGATACTATGGAGCCCAAGCTACTCTCATAGCCTCACATTTACAATCTTCCAACTTCTATAGTCTTTAAGTGCTAGGATTATAATGGGATCCATAGTTGGCTCCATTTTTGTTTTAAACAGATCTTTACTCATTTACTTATGTGTGTAGTATATACGTGTAGATGGACATGTATTTCTGTGCTCGCATGTGAGTGTGTGTGCGCGCATGCGTAGAACAGAGGCCAATGTCAGGTATCTTCTTCAATAGCTCTTGACTTCTCCATTTCTCCATTTCTCAGATTACAGGCTGCTTTATGTGGATTGAACAAAGGTTCGCATGCTTATATAGCAAGTGCCATCCTGAACCATCTCCCTAGCACTGCTGCATTGAGTCTTAGAGATTATTTAGAAAATAAGGCCGGGCAGTCGTGGCACACGCCATTAATCCCAGCACTTGGGAGGCAGAGGCAGGCGGATTTCTGAGTTCGAGGCCAGCCTGGTCTACACAGTGAGTTCCAGGACAGCCAGGGCTACACAGAAAACCCTGTCTCGAAAAACCACAAAAAAAAAAAAAAAAAAAAAAAAAAAGAAAAGAAAAGAAGGAAAATGTAGAAACAAGGAAAAGGATTATCAAAAATATTAACCCCCACAAAATTAGACTAATATCCCAATCCAAGCATTTTCTTATTTATGAATATTGTATTTGGTTATGAATATGTCCATATGTATACAAGTGCTTCCAGAGAACACAAGAGGCTGTCAGACTCCACTGGAGCTGAAGTTACAGGTGATCATAAATCTGATGTAGGTGCTGGGAACTGAACTCAGGTCCTCTCCAAAAGCAGTATGTTCTCATAACTCAGGAGCAATCTCTCCAGCTCCTATTCCAACTTCTCCAGCTTCTTTATTTTATCTTAAGTGATATCACCAAGGATTATTTTATAGATAAATGTGAAGTGATCCTCTATGAAACGTAATTTTTCCTTTAAAGTACCTGGCATGTGGCAGTGGTGGCACACGCCTTTAATCTCAGCACTTGGGAGGCAGGGGCAGGTGGATTTCTGAGTTCAAGGCCAACCTGATCTATAGAGTGATTTCTACGACAGCCAGGGCTACATAGAGAAACCCTGTCTCAAAAAACCAAAAAATATAAAAAAATAAAAAATAAATAAAAAAATAAAGTACCTGGCATGCTATAATTATTGTTATAAATTAATTTTTAAATTTACTTATGCCAAGTATGATGATGAAGTCTTATAATCCCAGCCTCCCTTGGTAAGTAAAGGCAGGAGAGATCAGGAGTTCAAATTATCTTTGGTGATACAGTGAGCTGAACAATCCCCTCTCAGAGACAGGAGTATCTTTTTTACTATACACATTTAGTAAATGTGCATAGACCATTGCTTCTCTTTTTTTTTTTTTTTTGTTTTTTTGAGACAGGGTTTCTCTGTGTAGTCCTGGCTGTCCTGGAACATTTTTTTTTTTTTTTTTTGAAACAATCAAAATAAGCTCTAAAGCTTATTCATAAAAACATTAGTATAGTCAGATGTGGTGGTACATGTCTTTAATCCCAACATTTAAAAAGTACAGATCTCTGTGAATTCAAGGCCAGCCTGGTCTATACAGCAAGTTCTGTAGGCCAAAAAGGATTACAAACCTTTAAAATAATCTTAAAATTCACTAATAAGCATGTACAGATACAAGTATAAACGGAAAAGTGGTATCTGGGTCAGGACTAAGCCATCATGTGACGTCCTACCTTGTCACTTAGAGGTGGACGATTCATAGGACTTATTCCTTTCCGAACACCAGTTGCTTTCCTGGCTGCGAGGCCAGTGATAACCCCATAAGGACGTCTTTTTCCAGGTAAAACTCTTCCTCTACGGCTCACACTAGTTTTACCAAAACCTACAGAAGGAAAGGATGTTAAAAATTTAGAAATGCCAAGATACTTTACCTCTGAAATAAGGTGGTACACATGGTGCGATGGTTAAACTCAGGATCTTGTATGTGCTGTATAAACACTCTACTACTGAGATATATCTCAAACCCTTAACATTAATTTCTCAATAGAACAATCTAAATTACACTTGTCCAATACAGTAGCTACTATTTTATTTGCTTTTAAAATGAGGGCTCACTACATAGTCCTGGATAGTCTTGAAAAATATTATGAAGATGGGGACTAGCCTTGATTTCACAGAAATCTTCCTGCTCTCCTCCCAAATGCTGTGATTATAGGTGTGTTCCATTATGTTCAGCAGTGGCCAGCAATTTTATGTGGCTAGTGAATATTGACGTATGACTAGTCTGAAATGAGATAATGCATGTCAAGTGTTTCATGCTGAAATGGTTAAAGTGATTCATTGAGCACGGTCACAATTCTGTTAGTGTAGACGCACTGTAATCACTAGCTCATCTTCCATTCACTTACAAGTTACAACTTGGCTTCTTTCTTTCAGCCCTACTTTATTCAAATTGCTTTGCTGAAATCTTCACTAGACCTTATTTTAAACTCTGTGGTAGATAACAATCCTGAGTTTGCTTTTCTGTTATATGGCTCTCCAATTTAAATACTTTTTCTAATTATTAAAAAAAATGCCCATTCTATATATATCAAAGAACAAAATCAATTTTAAAAGCTTAAAAAAATGTGTAACATAGTCTGGTGAGATGGCTCCATGGTTAAGAGCACTGACTGCTCTTCTGAAGGACCTGAGTTCAAACCTAGCAACCACATGGTGGTTCACAACCATCCATGATGAGATCTGACACCCTCTTCTGATATGTCTAAAGACAGCTACAGTGTACTTACATAGAATAATAAATAAATCTTTAAAAAAACGTGTAATGCAAATATTCCAAAAACTTAATTTTAGCTTTAACTATATTAAGTTATTAATTTACAGTTAAATATTATCACATGGTAAGTAAGCATTCTATACTTGTTAAGTACAGAAAAAGCGAGCTGAATCAATTTTTCCCATCAGCTAAATTCATACTCTTGTGTACTATTTTACAGGCTACATTAATTATTATATGATATTATTCCATGTTTTTGCATCTTTTTTACTATATTACTTCTAAATATGCTACACTCACTCTAACCAACATAGTAATCATCTCAGTTATGTTTTGTTTTTTGACACAGGGTTTCTCTAAGGTAGTTCAGGCTGACTTCTAACTTTTTTTTTGGTTTTTTGAGACAGGGTTTCTCTGTGTAGCCCTGGCTGTCCTGGAACTCACTCAGTAGACCAGGCTGGCCTCTGCCTCCCAAGTGGTGGTGCATTAAAGGCGTGCGCCACCACTGCCCGGTGCCTCCACACTGTCTTAAAACACCCTTCAACTCAAAGACCCCTCCTTCTCTTTCCTGGGTTTCCTTATGTTCACTCCCTTGCAACTGCTGCTTCATCTGCCTCTTGTCCCACAGTTGATTTCATTTAGCTCTTGCTTACAGAAAAGCTCTTGAGTTAAAGATGTGTGCTAGAGCGCAACCATACCACAACAACAAACAGGTTTTTCTAGCTCACAATATCAGGGTTCACAATGTGATCAACCATCCTACAACAAGATTTCTGGGATTAAGTTATGTCTTTCAGGGTTTTAAAAGGGAAACTGGCAGGTATCACACATCTTTAATCCCAGTACAAGAAAAGAGAGGCAAGTGGATCTCTACGAGTTCCAGGACAGCCTGGTCTACATAGTGAGTTCCAGTACAGCCAGAGTTATGTTGAAAGACCCCGTCTCAAGAAAAATAACTCTGAGCTGGGCAGTGGTGGCCCACACCTTTAATCCCAGCACTTGGGAGGCAGAGGCAGGCAGATTTCTGAGTTCAAGGCCAGCCTGGTCTACAGAGTGAGTTCCAGGACAGCCAGGGCTACACAGAGAAACTGTGCCTCGGAAAAAAAAAAAAAAGAAAGAAAGAAAAAAGAAAAACAACTCCAAACAAACAAACAAATGGGGAATTACATTTATTTATAATTAATTTTAAGCATCTTCACAGCACTTTACTATCCAGGAATCTGGTATATTATTTTTCACCATACAAATATTCTTGTGTCACTAGCTAAGTGTTAGCTAAGTGGCATTTTGCTTTGCACATTTCTTTATCATACTTATCACTAGATATTCTACATACTTTTTTATCAATCACATAAAAAATGTATTTCTAATAATTTTAAGCTGTCACTCATAGAGTCATAGAAAGTTATTACGATCTTAACTACTCCTACTCTGTTTGGTTATGCTGAGAATTAAACCCAGAGTGGCATGCATGCCAGGCCAGAGCCCTATCATGAAGCTACACCCACAGTCCCTAATTACTACTTTCTTTTTCTGGTGTTGGGGATTCAGTTCGGCATCTTATAGATGCTAGACAAGTATTCTACTGCTGAGCTACATCCCAAAAGTCTTCTTCCTTCACTTCAATAGTCCCATTGCTTTCATGTTGTATGTATATGTACACACACGCACGCGCGCACACACGCGCACGCGCGCGCACACACACACACACACACACACACACACGAGTCTGCATATGAAAGAAAACATGCAGTATTTATCTCCCTTTTTAATAAACTATTACATGGAACTCAGTTATATAATCTTTTGCATTATTTTATTTTTTGGAGACTTTTGTTTTCCCCTTGGTACCAGAGATTGAATTCAAAACTCTTGTTTGTTTTTTGTTTTTGTTTTCGAGACAAGGTTTCTCTGTGTAGCCCTGGCTGTCCTGGAACTCTCTCTGTAGACCAGGCTGGCCTCGACCTCAGAAATCTGCCTAACTCTGCCTCCCAAGTGCTGGGATTAAAGGTGTGCGCCACCACCGCCCAGCTTCAAAACTCTTATAAATACTATGCCCCAGCACTATCACTGAGCTATACATACCTCTAGCTCCAAATTCTGTATTTTCTAACCTTAGGGTTTCTAGGTGACAATTAGTCATTTCCAAATGACATCATCTTCTCACTTTCTCAACTTTTTGAATTTTCTTTTTTTTTTAAATACTTTTTTTTTTTTTAAATATAGGAATACTCTGTCTGTTCGTACACCTGCATGCCAAAGAGGGCATCAGATCCTTTCACAGATGGTTGTGAGCCATCATGTGGTTGCTGGAAACTGAACTCAAGATCTCTGGAAGAGTAAGTCAGTGTGCTTAACCACTAAACCATGTCACCAGCCCTTCAAATTTCTTAATGCAACAGACAGAAATTTTTAGAGAATTAGCTAAGAAAATATTGTAATGATGGGAAGTCTCATCTTAACTCTGACTTTGGGGAGAATGTATGTGATAATGAGAAATCTCAATTCTGATTTTTAGTGGGGGAAAGTCTTTAGGATGACATCTGCAACATATAACAGATTTTATAACAAAAATCTCATTGTAAAAACTAAGATTAAAATTAAAATAATTTTCTTTACTGTAGAATTTCTCCGGACTAATATGTACTGGGGATCTCAAAGAGAAAAGTAATAGCATATGTCATTCAGAAGCTTATTTAACTCTTGAACCTTTTTGTGTGATACCCCTTACCAGTAATTTTTAGACCAGAGTATGATAGGAAAGCCTGTTATGCTATGAGGGTATATTAATCACTACTAATCTATTATCTTTCAGCTCTCACAGTTCATCCTTTACTACCTGCCTCTTAGGAGAACAGTACTATTTTATCAGTGAACATGACACTTTGTCAGTAGAGGATACTTGGAGAGTCCAGAAAATGAAGAAGCTTGCCTCTCAGGTGCCAGTAGGCTCCTCGTGGTTGTTCCTGTGGCACAGGACACTACAGGACTCTCACCAGCCAGCTTTCTTGCCCCCAGGCTGATACTATTTGACTATGAAGGCTGATCGTACAAAACTTGTGAGTGATATCTAGAGTAACCTTTTGTATGCTGTATGAATTATGAAGGTTGTCTCTCTATATTCAATTGTTGATTGCCAAACCAGCAGAGAGCTGAGTACTGGCCAGATCTTGGCTTTGTTACTTCTATGGCCCCTTGCTGGCCTCACAGTCTGTAAACATTCATTCTTTCTATTTGTTGATTGGCTTTAATGTAAAGACCTGATGGCCAATAGCTGAACAGGAAATGTAAAGCAGAACTGTACAGAGAAAGGGATACTGGAAGGATAATTAACAGGGGAGATTTGCCAGCAGACACGGTGGGAACAGGATAAACTACAAAGGAGCAGAGAGGTACAGACTTGCACATGCTGGATGTAGGCAAAAATTCAGGTTAAGAAGATGAACTAGCTGGGAGATAGCCCAAGCTAAGCTTTTCAATATAGCTTTTAAAATATATGAGTCTCTGTGTCTTTATCTATATAGCTGGCTCAGGAAGCACCTATGTACATTCAAGAATGACAATGCCTTGCCATAAATGCAGTTTTTAATCTCACAGAGCCCTTCAGTCTTTAGGATTCTCGAAATGTTGCCCAGACAACATTTTGGCCACCTCTGTTATTTGGTCTGGTTTTCTACCACCAGATATTAAAGTTGTTGTTGTTACTTTTTTTTTTTAAACAAGTGTTTATTGAAGTTTCTAATTTTTCTAAGTTAATATTTCAGGCAAGGGGTTAAAAAGACTCAATTTACTTATTTCTTTCAGACATCAAAATCATATTGAGTATTGCCAGTGGTTATCTGCTTTGTTAATTATTCTCTTCCCTCAATTAACCACACTACTGATATCACAAGGTGGAACTCTTCCCAGAGTTCCCCTCCCTGTTCCCCCCCCTCTCTCTCTCTCTCTGTGTGTGTGTGTGTGTGTGTGTGTGTGTGTGTGTGTACACTCAACAGCAGCAGTTGTTGTTCTATTTTAACCTGGCATATCAGCAGAGAGCCAAACCAAGTGCAACCTCATCCTCAGGAGTTGCTCAGCTTCTCCTAGTATCACTGACCTCAGGACTCAGATCATAACCCCACAAAAGGATAACTTTTTTGATGCCTCATAGAGCAAATCAAATCTAATTTTATTCATAATAATAGGCTTGCTCTTAGCACAAAATCCTTATGTGAAGTCTATAAAATTGTCAATTTAAAACTTATGTATGTGTATCTATGTGCATGAGTGCTTTGCCCTGCATGTATGTATGTATGTATGTGTGTGCGCTGGAGGAGTAGCCTGTGGTCTTTCCTGCTGAGCCACACATCCCATATCTTTCTTCCTCCTCTCCCATTTCTTCCTTTCTTTTATCTCCCATCAGCTTGCCTCAAATTTGATTGATGATTTTAGTTTTTTGTTGTTTGTTTGTTTGTTTGTTTGAGAAAGTCTCACTGATCTTAGCCAAGGTGGCCTACAACTTTCAGCAAGCCTCCCATCTCTGCCTCCCAAATGCTGAGCTTACAGGCATACATTACCATGCCCACTTATGACATTTTTTAAACTCTATCTTCTCTAAGTTATTTGTTATTAGAAATTAACTCTTTAAAGTAAAAAATTATATCTTTATGCATTCCCCAAACCAGGCAGTTCAAAAACACTTACCAAAGATATAAAAATACCTGTCACAAAACATATAAACTAGATCCAACTATTTACAAAATTCTTAGAGGCTGAAGGTATGGTTCAGCTGTTAAGAGCACCTGACACTCTTCCAGATTACCAAGTTTAGTTTCCAGAAGCCAAGTCAGGCAGCTCACAGCCACAATGAGCCACATGGAACTCTAGGTCTAATGCCTCAGCAACTACACTCACATGCACATACCCTACATATAGTTAAAAAAGAAAACAAATCTTTAGAGAATACCGAGTTTCTTGTAAGGTCCAGTCTCCGTAATATATTTTTGAAAACATGCTGGTATATTACCTGTTAAATATATAAGTTTACTCTATAGTTTACACATATCCTCTACTAGGGATTTTTACTTTTTAAAATACAGAATAAAAATTAAGTTGGTTAATTTAGCAAAGTTATTTTTATTCATGTGAAAAAAAATATTTATTTTTATTTGAACAAAAGTTTACTTAAGATGCTGGTATAGTTGCTAAAAAGTTAATTTATAATATATATGTTGAATTATTTATTGTCCCCAATCTATTTTAGAACAAAATAATTATAGGTAAAGTAGTTATCAGAGTATCAGAAAATTATATATATATGTGTGTATAGTTATACATATGTATACACATATATAGCTTATATATATGTGTGTATATAGTTATACATATATACACACATATATAGCTTATATATATGTGTGTGTGTGTATGTAGTTATACACACACACACACACACACACACACACACACACATAAGCTAGTTATACCTACAGCAGTCAATTTAGAGTGTGACCTTTAGAAAATTTACAAATAAAGTTCTTGGATGGTAAGACAGAGTTTGGAGGAAAGCTGGGCAAGGTAGTATATGCCTTTAATCTCAGTACTTGGGAGGCAGAGGCAGCTAGACAGACCTCTGAGAGTTTGAGGCCAGCCTAGTCTACATAGCTAGTTATAGCTACACAGTGAGACGTTGCCTATTAAATAAATCAATCAATCTGCCTATAGTAGTTTCCTTTGCAGAAGAGCAATCTTCATAGTAAAGGGTTCTTATTTACAAAGCAAGTTTGCTTTCTGTAATACTTAGACATGCTTTTATTCAAATCAAGAATTTTCTAGTAAATAGAGCAGTTCTACAATAGGGTAAATTATCTTATGGTGTAGTATGCTCTTCCACTGAACAAATTCAGTGGAAGTGAGTTCAGTGGAGTCAGTTCTCATCAGACTGTCACTGGGGAAGGAAAACAGGACCACATGCTATATAAGACCTTTGGCAAATCTAAACTCTACAAATAATTTAAACTATTTATAAACTGAGATTATTCTTAAACAACTTAGAATCTTAAGGAACAATCAATTAACAGCTATTTTAGGAAATAATGTTTTTCCAGGTTTTCAGAATTAAACAAAAATCTGAGTGTACTGGTGTATTCCCTCCAGGTTTTAAGTCTATGGCTGAACATATTATATTATGAGTCCATAAATAATGGCATTTTAGACCTTACCAGAATTCTGCTGGATTCCCCACCGTACTCTCATCCTGAATTGCCGGGTACCACTTTGCTGGAGTCTCCTATTTAGTCTTGGAAAATTTTGCTTCTTTCCTTCCTTTCTATTCAGTTTGATAATATCATCTACAAAAAAAGTAATGCCATAATTATTTTCATTTTAACACAATGAATAAAATTGCTCAGTCTCATTTTATAGTCAATAGATTTCGCCTATGTCCCTAACTTACTTAGTCCCCATTATTATCTTAGATGTTTCAGCCACTGTGTAGCCAAGGCTGTCTAAGAACCTGCTATAGAGCTTAGCTTACCTGGATTCCCAGGACTCCCAAGCCCCTTCCCTCATCCTAAGCTTCAATCAGCCATTTTGCCTAATCAAATGCTTGGGGGTAAAAAGGTTCTCTAGTAAAAGTTCCAACCAATAGACAAAAACAGATATACCAACTGATGAATTCTACCAGGGAGAGGGACAGTAGGTAGACTCAGCTCAGTAGTAGTGTTTACCTAGAACATACAAGGTCTTGGTTTCAAATCGACTACTGCAAACAACAACAAAATGTCTATTCTTGCTGTTGTGCATAGTGGCACATGCCTGTAATTGCAGCAAAAGGAGGCAGAGGTAGGAGAGTCAGAAGTTCACGGCCAGCTTTGACTACATATTAAGTCTGAGGTGAGCTTGGGCTCTCGGAGTGATATCTCAACAAAACCCAACCAACCAACCAACCAACTCAAAATAACAGCAAAACCCTCAAAAGTCCAATGTTCTAAAGTCACCTGAATTCAGAAAACATTTATTAGATGTATAGTTTATGCAGTTAATTCATGTGTTATAAGGGAACAAGTGTAATAGTCCCCATTCTCAGTAAGTTTAAGTTACTTATGAAAACAGGCATGCAAATAGCAAGCAAATGAACAAGTATCATAATAAAGGAATGGCACTTTGGTTCTGTTTTTCTCTAGCAAAGCCATTCATAATTCTCTCTATTCTAACCTCTCCAACTCTATAAGCTTCATTACTTCCAAAAATACCTTCAAACAACCTCAAATAATTCATAAAGATCATACTATGTTAATACCACAATGAACCATGTAAGTATGAGAAAATTAAATATATATCAAATTCTTATTAAGTGTCAAAAGTTACTAGAAACCAATAATATACTCACTCATTCAAAAAGTATCTGGCACCAGGGAGATGGTACCACAAATAAAGGCACCTACCACCAGGCCAGATGGCCCAAGGTTATTACCAAAAGAACCCAGATGGTAAAAGAGGACTGATTCTCTACAAGCTATTCTGACTCCCACACCCATACTGTGGTGTGCAAACCCAGACTCACACACACACACACACACACAGAAGTGGTTTAAAAAAGAAATATCTAAACTCAGCTGGGTGTAGTGGCACACACTTGTCATCCCAGCTTGACAAAATAAGGCAGGAGGGCTGCTGTAACTTTAAGACCAGCCTTAACTACATAAAGCTACTCTATCTCAACAAAGACAGAGGCTCAAAGGAGGGAAGGAAAGGAAAGGAGAGAAAATTCTCTAGTCCTGATATCCAGTGTTAATTGTGACTGACAAAGCAAATAACCAAAGAAACTGCATTGCCAACAACTTCCTACTAAAGCTAACAGCTAATTCCAATCATTTTTACCAAACCACTTTAACTACAACTGAAGGAGGAGATATGAGAGATTATTAAGGATCATTTCTTTCTTTCTTTCTTTCTTTCTTTTTTTTTTTTTTTTTTTTTTTTGGTTTTTCAAGACATGGTTTATCTGTGTAGCACTGGCTGTCCTGAAACTCTGTTTGTAGTCCAAGCTGCCCTTGAAATCACAGAGATACGACTGCCTCTGCCACCTAAGTGCTGGGATGAAAGGCCTGTGCTAGCACACCTGGCTTAAGGGTCATTTCTTACATGACTTATATTATTTCTCCCATAAGTTGTCCTCTGGCATAAATGCACAAAGCAACATGCATCCACACATACATAAAAACAAAGATATGTAATTTTAAAGTACTTCAAAGTACCGTTTTCCTCTTGAGACTCTTCTCCAATTGCCAACTAGTTCACTAAATGTAAAAACACAAGGCTTTGGGTATAGCTCTCTCATGGTACAGTGTTCCCTAGCATTCGTAAGATCCTGAGTTTGATCCTCAATGCCAATTAACAAGATAAAAGACACTAAAAATTGTTTGTTAGTTAAGCTCCCTCACTGAAGAAAAATATCCACCCCCCCCCAAAAAAAAAGCAATTAGAAAGAAAGATTTTTTGGGAGAGGAAGAAGGCCAAACGAGAGCTTATCCTTTCAGAAGTTTCATTCACTTTGTGGTCGTTTGACCCCATTGTTTCTAGGTCTGTAGTGACAAATAGCATCTTGATGAAAGAGCATCAGGGAAAGCTGCCTGCCTCCTGACATCCAGGCAAAGAAGTGGGTGCTTCCCTTCAAAGGCATACTTTCAGTAACTGCTTCCTCCATCGAGGCCCTACCTCACCTACACAGACTATTCAGTTATGAACTTATCAATGTCTAATCCAGGGAAGGCATTATTGCCTTCAGGATTCAATCACTTCTCAACAGCTCCACCAGCTGCGGAAATCACGCCTTCAATATGGGAACCTTTTGGGAGACATTATATTTAAACCATAACACTAGGTTTAAATCAAAAAGGTCTCATAAATATCAGACATATGAACTTATTACTAAGTTCTCATTGAGAACAAAATGAGAAAAATATCGTTGTCCCTTAACCTACTTTCCAGCAGATATTTACAACCTCAAAACTTTGAGACTATATCCAATGAATTTGGTCAGAAGATTAGGACAAAAGAAATGTTGATTTTGCCTACTAGGGTAATTTCATTGTTGTTTCTGAGACAAGGTTCCACTCATTATGTATCCCTGGTTGGCCCAGAACTCATATAGTAGGCTGGCTTGGGACTTAAGAGTTCTACCTCCCTCTACCTTGAAACTGCTGGGATCAAAAGTGTATGCTACAATGCCAACATACCAGAGTAATTTTTACACAGAGTAATTTTTTTTTAACATGGTACAGTGCGTGTTTTTTTAAAAAGATTTATTTATTTATTATGTGTATGAGTACACTGTAGCTGTACAGATGGCCGTGAGCCATCATATGGCTACTGGGAATTGAACTCAGGACAGCCCCGCTTGCTCTGCCATAATACACTGTAGCTGTCTTCAGGCACACCAGAAGAGGGCGTCAGATCTCATTACGGGTGGTTGTGAGCCACCATGTGGTTGCTGGGATCCGAACTCAGGACCTTCAGAAGAGCAGTCAGTGCTCTTACCCGCTGAGCCATCTCACCAGCCCAAACACAGAGTAATTTTTAATATAGCTGAAACTAATCTAAGATGAAGTCTCACTAGCCTGAAACTCATGATTCTTCTACCTTATCTTCTAGAGTGCTGGATTACTAGTATATAACACAGTTCTTGCCACAACTAAAAATTAAAAATAGGAAGACATCTTATTATCTAAGTCTTCAAAGTTTGTTTTTGTTTTTGTTTTTGCGAGACAGGGTTTCTCTGTGTAGCCCTGGCTGTCCTGGAACTCACTCTGTAGATCAGGCTGGCCTCAAACTCAGAAATCCGCCTGCCTCTGATGGCCACTCCCACCCAGTGAGTAGACAGGGTAAACATTAGAAGAAAAAAGATCCATTATAATGAACTACATCTTATTCTCTGGGGCTAGAGGGTGGGTCAGCAGTTAAGGGCACTTGCAACCAGTGGTGGTAATTCATGCCTTTAATCCTAGCACTCAGGAGGCAGAGGTAGGTGGATCTCTGAGTTTGAGACCTACCTGGTCTACAGAGCCAAGCTCCAGGACAGCCAGGGCTACACAGGAACCCTGTCTTGAAACACAAACTACAACAACAACAATAAAGAACACTTGCTGTTCTTCCAGAGGACACAGGTTAATTCCCTGTGGTCACAACTACAGTTCCAGGGCATCTGACACCCTCTTCTGCTTTCTACTGTCTTTAACTCCAGCATTCAAGAGGCAGAGTTAGGTGATTCTCTTGGAGTTTGAGGTCACCCTGGTCTATAGGCCATCCTGATTCCAGGACAGCCAGGGGTACACAGTGAGACCCTGTCTCAATAAATAAATAGATACATACATACGTACACACATACATAGCATTTGTTGTCCACTAAATATTGTTCCAAGCAGTTTTCATTTGCCTATTGACCCATTTAATATAGCAGTTCCATGAGATTGCTGCTATTACCTTTTTTAGGATTTTATTTTTAATTATGTGTGTAGGATTGTGGATTTTTGCATGTGAGCACAGGGTCTAT
This sequence comes from Montemys delectorum, assembly GCA_019843815.1. Taxonomy (NCBI): domain Eukaryota; kingdom Metazoa; phylum Chordata; class Mammalia; order Rodentia; family Muridae; genus Montemys; species Montemys delectorum. Next base: position 21,312 of record JADRCD010205624.1, on the reverse strand, counting down.
GGACACCAAGAGAGAATGGGATCTCTGGAACTGGAGTTATGTTGTGGGCCAAGCTGCCAAAAGTAGATACTGGGAACCAAACTTTGGGTTTCTGCAAGAACAGAATATGTTCTTAACCACTAAGCAATCTCTCTAGCCCCTATTATCACCACCTTTTTAGATAATTTGTCCATAGTCACAGGGTGCTCATGAAATAGTATGGCTCTAAATACTTTTCACTAGGAGTACAACCCTTGTGAAGTTATTAGGACATTAACTTATATTAAATGTATTAAGTGTTTAGTTTACAGCCTAGCATCCAATAAACATGTTATACAAATTCATGGCTTTCAATCAAAAGCTGTCTTTTTTTTTTTTTTTTTTTTTTTTGAGTTCCTTACTGATCAGCCAATGTGGTCAGACTAAAGGCCAAACATATTTCTGTTAATTTACTAGTTCAAATATTAGGTTTTGAGTTAAGGCAATCCCAGAAGCCAAGAAAGAGTTCTTAACTGCCGATTAAAAACTTTCCAAGTAACAGAAGGGATAACACGAGTGATTCCAGGACCAGTATTACCCTAAATAACATCCTCAGAATAGGTTACCTCTAAGTTCTGTAGTCCCTATGCAGCATGCTGCAAAAGCCATCAAAGCAGCCAGCCCCTCCTTCCTTCCCCAGCCTAGGGCCGCTGTAACAGCAGTCAAAATGGAGGCTCCGGTCAAAATGGAAGTACCTCATCACCTCCTCAGCCTAGAACCGGCACAGGAGCTGTCGTGGTGGTGCATCTCCTTTTCCACCTCAGCCTAGAGGTAGAAAAAGAAATGTGCCACCGTGAAATACAGCTGCAGGAGCTGTCCCACAGTGGCAGTCCACAGCTCCTTTCCAGCCTCTCTGAGAGATGTCACCTCTGCCAAGGGGGCCTGTAGTCAGGGGAAACTTCCTATCCTAACCCATGGGACCAAGGCAGAGAAAAGGGTTGAAAACCTACCAATCCCTGAGCTGCCCACAAAAAAACGAACCAATCCCCGAGTAGGAAAACTCACCAATCCTTATTCTGGAAATCTCTGTCCCCCCCAAGAAACCCTATATAAACCCTTGCCTTTTGTCCAATTCCCTGCTATGCTATACTGGGAGCAGAGGGCAGCCATCCCTGTATTGTCTCTCCTCTCTCTGGATCCTCCAATAAATCTCTTTTATAAGATTTGCTGCCTGGTGTGACTAATAAGCAGCAATGAAGAGAAGAAGCAAAGTGGAGTAGGGCTGCGACTCCTGAGCTTCTCAGCTCAGCTGGGAATACCCTCCCCTGGGAGCTGCAAAGGCTTCCTTTCAGAGCAGTGTGGTTCCTGGGCACCCGTATCTCAGGATGCCCTTCCACTGAGACACCTTCTCCCCTTTGAGCTGTATGGTCTCTGGGCTTGAGGCCCAGGATATCCTTCCATTCGAAAAGTAACACAAGTTCAATATTCAGGTATTTAAAAACGTCAAAGAGGGGTGTGGTGTGTTGAGAAATGACCCGGAAAGTGAAAAAAGCAAGAGAGCACAGATCCTATATCCAGTACCATAACTTGACTCTACAAAAATAGAATTACTTTTCGATCTGCTAAGCCAAACCAAACAGAAGCCTTCATACTGTCGGATCTGAATTAATTTTTTTTTCGAAAATAAAAAACAATCCTCACGCCTTTCTTACATAATCAACAGCAGACCATGGCATCCTTTTTTATGTATACTGGAACCCTATGTTCTACCTGACATTTTATCAATCTGCGTACATCTCTCCCTCCCCACCCCCAGCTGGCTAACTTTGAAACCGGGCTAAGGAACACGTTTCTGTAAACACCTAATCAAACACAGTAATACGGTTCTCGCTTAACGACCCCTCTGAGCGGCCGTTCTGGGACCGCGTCCTGGTCCCCCTCCCCCGGCGTTCCCAGGGGGGCGCCGGTTGGAAATCGCCGGTGCCCAGCGCACTTCAGGGCAGTCACACCAGACAAGCTATTCTCACAGCCGCTGGCTTTACTCAGTTGCAGCCCCAGCCTGGTTCTAAGACCATTTAGAAGGAAAAGGCCCGGAGTGGGTGAGCACACGCCGGCCCGGATGGCCCAAGAGACCCCATCCCGCGAGGGAAGAAGACAGCACCCACCGACCCTGCGGACCGCTCGGCTCGGCCAGTCCTTGTCACGACCCCTCCCTACCCCAGGGAGGGGGCATGCCGGGGTCGCTCCCGTCCCACCTCGGGGGTCTCCGCCGGTTCCGCCCACGCGCGACGAAACCCGACAGGCAACCGCGGCCAACCGCCCCTTCCCCCACCGTGGCTCCCGCCCCCTCCCCCACCACGACGCGGCCACCCCGGCCCCTCACCCAGGGACATATCGATTTTGTCGAGGTTCTCATTGCTTCGTGCTTTCGGCGGCGGAGGCGGCGGGGTCGCCGTGGCTCCCACCAACCGGGTGCCAAACCGGTTCATGACTGGGGTTGCGGCGTCGGAGCAGTCAGCCGGGAAGGCCGGAGTCGCAGGCCCGCCGCCTCCCACTCACGCACGCAGACTAGCTGCAACGCGGAGCGCGCACGCGCGCTGGCGGCGTCCTCGCCCTCCCACCCCGGGCCCCGGGCGGGGAGGGGGACTACCGAGACGAACTGCGGGCCAGAGCGGCCCACGCGAAACTGGCGCCTAGCGGCCCTTGCTGGTGCGGTGCGGCGCGCCGTCCTGGAGCCTCCGCCTAGGGCGCCGGGAAGAGCCGCTGTCCTATATCGCCTCGACGGTCCACACCATTGGCAGCGCCTCCGAAACGGAGTCTGAAAAACTAGCTCAGCAAGGCCAAGCTGTTCCGGCCCGTCCGGCCGCGGAAAGGCCCGGCACGCCCCTCTGCAGTGCAGCCTAGGGAGGCTGGACCGACCCCTGCGAGCGTAGATTGCAGCGATGGGTCCCAGCTCCTCTGTCCCTGAGTTGCCTGGTCTGATAGCAGAGGCTGCAGTGATAGTTCTTGAGTCACCTTAACAATAAAAGTAAATGTTCATGTATCTGCACCATGTCTCAATCGGCACTCTATAAACAGTTGGCACGGTATTAGCTACCTTAGTAAGACCTCATCTTCCCTTGGGAGGTAAGTACTTCTGCTTATTTGGCTGCGTTTTTCTATTACTCAATTGAGTTGACATATATATATATATATATATATGTATATATATATATATTCCTTAATCGACTTTATAGAAAAACTTAATGTTTCCATTCCTGCTTAATAATTCGTTTCCCCTTTACAAAATGTTATAACCCCCCCACCCCGCTCCCCCTCTTTTTTTTTTTTTTTTTACTTTATTCTCCTACTACACACTTGCTTGGAAGCATGCCTGTTATTCAGTCCCCCACATAACAGCTCAACACCATCTCAAACATTTTCATCTAAGGAAAAAAAAAAAAAGTCAAATGTTCTGTTCGTGTAGAAATCTCTGCCACCATTTTCTTCACTTCCTAAAATTTCTTGAGTAGAGACCTGAGCGAGCTTTGTGTCGACCCAAGGAATCTGAAACCACACTATCCTATATTTACTTTAGTAATGTCACAATTCATGTGGTTTGCAAATTCAACAGCCGTGACACATTTTACTATTTTTTGCTTGGAGCTTCCATAATTTAAAATACTTCTTAGCATGTGCAATTGTATCTATTAGTATTTTCTAACTTTTACCAACCGAAACTTGGTTATGTCATATCTACCCTTTTTAGTAAAGACTGTGACAATTATTGATCTATCTTAAAACGTACTAATCCTTCTTATAGTATGGTTAAAAGAAAAAGCCATTCTAAGTCGTGATAACATTCAAAAGCATGACGTTTTGGGGGTGTTTGACAAATCATAGTAGTCTTATCTTGAGGAAATGTATAATTTTCTGTTGAGACTTTGAGAAATACAATTCCTTATTCTCAAAAGTCAAGTTGGGCCAGGTGTGGTTTCCAGTGCCTTTAATTGCAATACTCAGGAGGCAAAGACCAGTGAATTTCTGTAAGCTGTAAGCCAGCCAGATCATAGTTCCAGGACAGTCAGGGCTATGTAAAGATTACCTGTCTCAAAACAATAACAAAAGTCAAGTTAGTTTTCTTTCCCATGGCAAAACTATAAGTGTATATAGTCAGTTAATATAGAGCACACCTATGAAGGCATACAAGAAACTAATGGTGAAAAGTTTGAATTCAGCAAGATTCAACAATAAAATCTGGCGTGTCAAGTAGAATAGCTGATGCTCTTGCTACAAGGTCCTTGAGTTTGTTGTATTACTGTCCAACCCCAGACCCCTTGAACTGCTAGCAACTGGGGAAGCTAGATTGTAAAGAAGAGTGAAGATGAGGTCAGGCATGAGAGCACACCTTTGGTCTTAGCACTTAGAAAGCAGAGGCAGGTGGATCTCTGAGAATTCCAGACCAGCCAGAGCTCCACTGTGAGACTGTGCCTCAGAATAACGAAACCAAAACCAAAGAACCAAACAAAACGTTTCTAAGCTTCCTGGGTTTATTGAGTAGTACGTTTACCATTTCCTTCAGCCATTTGTTATGTTACCTTATGAAATGCGGTAGGCCTTAGTCTGCATAGGTTATCCTAAGATTCTTTACAATCCTAAGTTGGGTGGTGGTGGTGGTGCATGACTTTAATTTCAGCACTCTACAGCCAGAGGCAGGCAGATCTCTGTAAGTTTGAGGCCAGAAACCCTATTTTTATATTTCTGAGATCTTCTGAGCACAAGACATTTCTCCCTGCATTAGCCTTCTGCCATTAGTTATAACTTCTGCACCCTCTGCTCATTTGTAAGAGTAAACTACAGAGAAGAATTGTAGATTGGTTCTCTTTTTTTCTTAACAGGAGGGTCTCATATGCAGCCCTGACTGGCCTGGAGCTCCCTGTGCAATCAGGCTGGTCTCTTATTCACAAAAATCTGCCCATCTCTGCCTTCTTAGTGCCAAGTGTTTATTACCATACCCAGTCTGGAAAATCTGTTTATATTTATTATTTACTTATGTGTGTGTGTGTGTGTGTGTGTGTATGTGGTATGTGAGCACATGTAACATGGCACCAGTGGAATCAGAGGACAACTTGTGGGAGTCCATTCTTTCTTTCTACCATGTAGAGATCACACTATTATTGTCAGGCTTAGCAGCAAGCACCTCTACCCAGTGAGCCAGCTTACCAGCCCATCTTGTGTCTAATCTTTCTAATTTATATGAAAAAGTTAAGGTATTTTGATTTTGAAAGCATGCATTTGATATAGCAAAACAGGTATGTTTAGATTTTGGAATTTTTTTTAATTTTAGGTATGTATAGAACAAATAACAAATATTCCAATGTATAAGAACGTTTTTGCACCAACATAGTAAGTACTACCTTTTGTCCCTGTCTTTTCTCAAAACTGAAGCCTGATTCCAAAACTTTTATAAAATGTTCCTTGATATCTCATTAAGCATTCCTTCTTGCTTTATTTAGAATTTCAAGTTTCCAAAGGACTAAGGTCTAAGAGATTCAGAGACTCTCTCAGATTTCAAAAGCTACAAGAGTAAAGCATTGTGGTAATACTATGTCAGTATATAGGTCACACACAAAGCAAAACAAACATAGCAAGCATGACTCTACTTTCTGTCTCTATAGATTGCTCATTTTGGATATTTCATACAAACAGGATCATACAGTATACAATCTTTCGTGTCTAGGTTTTCTAGGATTGCTCATATTTTAACAATAAATCCAACCCCCACTCCTGTTAATACTTGAATAGTATTCCATTGCATGGATGTAGTATTTTCTTTGTCAGTTGATAGACAGTTGGCTGTTTTCACTTTTTGGTTGTTATAAGTAGTATGCTATGACCTTTATTTTTTTTTATTATTTTAATACTTTTATTGCATTATGATGAGAAAAGTTACATGATTTCAATTTATCTGAATTTGTTAACATTTAAAAACATATTTTAAGTAAATAGAATTAATTCACATTCTTGTTTCCCTTTTGTACCCCAACTCCCTCCAGAGACCCCTCTTCAATACCTACAATATCTTTTTTTGTCATATTCCTTAAAATTTATAAAATGTTATAATAAAAAGAATATTATAAAAGTTGTTTGATATAAAACAATCAATTTAACAGTGTTATGTAGATGCTTGTCTACAGCAATACTGTAAATACATACGCTTTTCTCACTATAAATTTCAAATAACTCCAAACATATTAACTGTATATTTCAAAATAATACATCACTACTAGTATTTTCTTAAATGAACATAAATATGTAAAGTCTTTTTGTTTGTTTGTTTTGTATTTAGTAGAGTTTAAAATCTTGGCTCTTTCTGTGGTACAAGCCCAAAATAAGAACAATTTTTAGACATTGGATTTCATTGTAATAAGGCTGTACTTCAATGACCTTCAAATCACCAAAGGATTTTATCTCTATCATAGCTAAGCTGAGAGTTGACAGTTCTGCTGCGCCAAGGAATGAATTGTAGGCACGATTTTTAGATACAGACTTCCTGCTATGGTCAAAAAGCTATTTGACTTGAGTGTGTGACTATTCTCAGCCCACGGAGAACAGGTTACATTCATTTAAGAAATGGTGTGTGTATTAAGATGCTCTATCCATAAAGTCATTCACCAACTGTTTCAATGAACAATGGTTCTGCATGGAAGGTGGTACAGACATTAGGTGAGGATAAGAATCTGGTTCATTGGCTGTGATGATTTTGAAAAGCATTCATCTCAGAGAAAGAGTAACTTATAAAGTCCTCTTCTTCAAACTTGATACAAGAGCTAGAAATGTAAAGCAAAGCATTCAGTCTCACTCTTTGTTGTTCTCTTTCGTACAAGCCACCTCCCAAGTTAATTGTCTATGTCTCCCTTGGGTATATAAATACTTTTGAAATATATAAGCTGTTCTGAAAACCATAGTATAGTATAAAAACATGAAATAAACAGCACTAATAGAGAGGCTGAGATAGGAGAAGCAAGATTTCAAGACCCTTATTTTGTACACAGCAAGACACTGTCACAAACAAGCTGAAAGTGTATATAGATTGTACAATATTGGATCTATTTCTCCAATTACCAAATTAGAGAGACCATTGGATGACAATCAACAAATTTCTAATTCCTCATATTTTTGGATTTCAGTCCCTTAGGATATGTTGGTAATATTAATTTTCATATTAAGATATTAAGAAAAGGTAACTGTCACTTCCTGTTGTTTTTGTTGTATGAGGTGGAATTAGATTTGTGTGGATTTGTTGAAAGATTACCTTCTTGCTTCTTCTAGGGTATAGTTTGGCTCCTTATGTTGATATTTTCCATCTATTATCCTTTGTAGGGCTGGATTTGTGGAAAGATATTGTGTAAATTTTGTTTTGTCATAGAATATCTTGTTTTCTCCATCTATGGTAATTGAGAGTTTTGCTGGGTATAGTAGCCTGGGCTGGCATTTGTGTTCTTGTAGGGTCTGTATGACATCTGCCCAGGATCTTCTAGCTTTCATAGTCTCTGGTGAGAAGTCCACCATAATTCTGATAGGCCTGCCTTTATATGTTACTTGCCTTTTTTCCCTTACTGCTTTTAAAAATCTTTCTTTGTTTAGTGCATTTGATGTTTTTATTATTATGTGACGGGAGGAATTTCTTTTCTGGTCTAGTCTATTTGGAGTTCTGTAGGCTTCTTGTATGTTCATGGACATCTCTTTCTTTAGGTTAGGGAAGTTTTCTTCTACAATTTTGTTAAAGATATTTACTGGCCCATTTCATTGGGAGTCTTCACTCTCTTCTATACCTACTATCCTTAGGTTTGGTCTTCTTACTGCATCCTGGATTTCCTGGATGTTTTGGGTCAGGAGCTTTTTGCTTTTTGCATTTCTTTGACTGTTGTGTCAATGTTTTCTATGGTGTCTTCTGTCCCTGAGATTCTCTCTTCTATCTCTTGTATTCTGTTGGTGATACTTGCATCTATGACTCCTGATTTCTTTCCTAGGTTTTATATCTCCAGGGTTTTCTCTCTTTCTGATTTCTTTATTGTTTCTATTTCCATTTTTAGATTCTGGATGGTTTTGCTCATTTCCTTCACCTATTTGATTGTGTTTTCCTGTAGTTCTTTAAGAGATTTTTGTGTTTCCTCTTTAAGAGCTTCTAGCTCTTTACCTGTGTTCTCCTGTATTTCTTTGAGGGTGCTATTTATGTCTTTCTTAAAGTCCTGTATTATCGTCATGATAAGTGATTTTATATTTGAATCTTGTGTTTCCAGTGTGATGGTGTGTACAGGACTATGGTGGGAGAATTGGGTTCTGATGATGCCAAGTGACCTTGGTTTGTGTTGTTTATTTTCTTATGCTTACCCCCTGCCATCTGGTTATCTCTAGGGCTACCTGCCCTTGCTAATTTTGACTGGAGTCAGTCCTTCCTGTGCTCCTAGTTGTATCAGAACTCCTCAGACTCAGGCAGTCTCTGTGACCCTGTGATTTTGAGATCCTGTGACCTTGGGCTCGTTAGAGCACCTGGGAGTGCAGCAGCTTCCTCTGGGTGTTGTGGGACTGGCTGCAGAGCTTCTGCCCAAGGTCCGCTCAGGACACCAGCCCAGAGAGACCAGAAGAAACCCGAGCCACTCTGCTGGTGGAGTTCCTGTGTGCCTGGTCCGGCAGGTCCCAGTTACTCCCGGTGTTGGGACAGATGTTGGGTCCCCCTCACCTCTGATCCTCAGAGTTTCAGAGCGCCTGGGAGTGGAGCTTCCTCTGGGTGTTGTGGGACTGGCTGCAGAGCTTCTGCCCAAGGTCCGCCCAGAGGGACTGGCGCTATGACCTTTCATATATGAGTTTGGTGTGGACATAAGTCCTCACTTCTTAGAAACACACTGGATATGGATTGCTGGATCATATGACAGCACTTTAACTTCGTAAGGAACTGGCAGATTGATTTTCACAATCAATTGCCATCAACAACATATGAGGGCACCAGTTTTTGCATATGTTCCAAAAATCATAAATAATCTCTAGTATTTCTGTGAAGAAATCTGACTTTGTACTTGTGCATCAATTAAAGTTTAAATACAAAGTCGTGATCAGAGCTATTGTCTCAGTATAAACATTACCATAAAGACTAGACTTAGAAGTAATCAATCTAAATCAATTAGATGGTATAGTCAAACTGATTTATAAACTGACTTTGGAGTTACATATCTGAATTTGATTCCCAGAAGCTCTGTCACTAGAGGTAAATCGTTAAAGTCCATGAATCTCAGTTATCCCTCCTTCATATCATATTAATAAATTGCAATTCCAGGATCATAGTCAGGACTTAACTGGATTCATATTAAAAGAAAAAAATACGAAGTTACGACTACAATACCTATAATAGTAATGTCTCAGTCAGCTCTGGCTGTGTAAGAGTTAATATTAATTTTCAACTTAACAGGATCTAGAATCTCCTAGAAGACATCCCTTCAAGCATGGTTATGAGGAAGTTTCTAGGCTGAGTTACCTGAGGTAGAAGGCTCACACTGCATGTGGGCAGCACCACTCTAGGAGTTTGTCCTTTCATCTCTCTGCTTCCTGACTGTGGATGTGACCAGCTGCCTCATTGATCCTGCCTCTGTGACTTCCCTGTCTGTACACACACACACACACACACACACACACATTCAGGCACATAAGCACCACTCACAACTGACTGAGATGCTGATCAACCATGTACAAAGGCTGGAGTTAAAAGCTGACTCTGCATTTTCTAGGTGCATGAGCAATAGCATAGTTAATAGTTAATCATATATTCACTGTGCAGCAGGTGTGGTAATGGGCTCTCGAGGATAAGCAACAAACAATATGGATCCATTGCTTCATAACTTTACACAGCTTGCAGAGTGAAAGGTACTTTCTGAGCACCTACATGAATGAGGCACTGTGCTGGGTGGAGCACATAACTTTGCCTGCTGTGGAGCAGTTGAGAATCCTCATCTAAGTCAAAAGAAATAGAATTCAAGCAGCCACCCTTTGTAGAGGCTTGATTTTATACAGCATAGATAAGACAACATCTAGTATGGTCAGAGGAAATTGAGGGCCAATTAATATGGATTCCAGATAAGCAAGAACATGATAGTCAGATGTTGCATGTAAACGGAAAATTCTATTATTTGTTTCTGATGTAGTATTTAAGATTATATATTGTATGTGGGTGGATGTTTGGTGTGGTGTGCTTGTGTGCACACACATGTACGGGTAGGAGTTGAGTACCAGACATTGTACTAGGCTCAGAGGATCAGCAGTAAACAATATAAAAATTGTATCTTTTATCTTTGCTCAGCTTAAAGAGTAAATGGTATTTCTTCAGCATCTTACAGGCATTCTACAGTTTATTACATTCATGTATGCACACAGGTGTATAGAGGCCAGAGATCAACCTCTGGTCTATTTCCCATGAGCTGTCCAACTTGGTTTTATATTATTATTAATCTGAGAATCTCATACATGGGTATATAATGTCTGTCTGTAGCATTCCCATGCCCCCTTCTTCTGCTTGGAACACAGGCTCTCTCTCACCTGGGATCCTGAACTCACCTGGCTCTTTAGGCAAGCGCTGAAGATAGAACTTGGGCTTTCTCAGGGCCTCATTTATGCTGCCACTTTGCCAACTGGGCTTTAATTCCCCGCCCCCTTGGGACAAGGTCTTACTATATAGCTCAGGCACAATCTTCACAACTTTCTTACACTTAACCCCTTTACTATATTTTGTTTAATGTACCTCTTAGGTTTCCTTTCCTCCTCAACTTTATTGAGATATAATTGATAGCCAATAAAAGATGTTCATTTAAAGTATACAGTTTATATAGGTACACAGAACAGATAACCTGTGACAATACCACCATATCCTGAATAGTACATATATCAATGTCTGGTAAAGATTGTCTTGTGCTCTTTTGTGATTCTTCCCCTCACCAACTGCCTAAAGGGCACTAATATGTTTTCTTCTACTGTTGATAAGTATGCAGGTTTTTAGCTTTTTATATGAATGGGCTCAGACAGCATTTAAAAAAAAACTGGATGGTTTCACTTAGTATAATTGTTTCAAATCTGTATGCCTTTTACTTGTTGTCCATACTGCACCAGGGGCTCTAGAAACTCTAGGGCCATGCTTTAATTAGTAGGGCAACATCTTTACCTTCTTCTCAACCCCAGAGGGAAAACATTTTGATTTTGGGGGGGCCCTTTCTCTTTCTTCTTTGCTTCCCTTCTTCCTTTCTAAACTTATTTTTATGTATTTTAATGTGTTTTGTGGGGGTCAGAGAGTAACTTGCAGGAGCTGGTTCTCTCTTTCCACCATGGAGGTCCCAGAGATCAAACCTAGGTCAGGCTTGCTAGCAAGCACCGTTATTTGCTAAGTCATCTCACTGTCCCAAGCATTCTGTTTTTAGCCCTTAAGCAAGACAGATTTTTTTAATGCTTGTTATTAATTATCACAATTTTAAAAGATGTTCTTTATTAGGAGGAGGAAGTTCCCATCTGTTCCTGGTTTGTTGGATTTTAATTATGAATGTTGAACTCTATTTAATGCTTTTGCTGTATCAAGTGAGATAATCAAATGGTTATTTTAAAATTTTATTAACACAGTAGATAGATTTTCATTTCCTTTTTTTTCCCCTTTTTCTTTTATGTACATTGGTGTTTTGCCTGCATGTGTCTGTGTATAGGTGTTAAATCCCCTAGAACTAGAGTTACAGAAAGTTGTGAACTGCTATGTGGTTGCTGGGAATTGAACCCCACTCCTCTGGAAGTTAAAGAGTAAGTGCTCTTTAACCACTAAGCCATCTCTCCAGCCCCTTTATTTTTGTCTTTTTGATGCTCAATAAAATGTATTTTTATTTTCAATTATGTGTACATACATGTGTGTCTCTGTGTGTGAATGTAGTTCCTACAAAGGCCAGAAGATGGTGTTAGACATGTTGGAGCTGGAGTTACAGGGAGTTGTGAGTCATCTGACATGGGTGCTAGGAACCAAACTCATGTCCTCTGGTATGTGCTCTTAACCTCTGAACCATCCCTCCAGCCCTGGATATTGCATTTCTTAGATAAATGCATATAGCCATTTTGTATCATCTTTTTTGTTGTTTGTTTTGTTTTGTTTTGTTGTGACAAGGTTTCTCTGTGTAGCTCTGGCTGTGCTGGAACTCTCTTTGTAGACCAAGCTGGCCTGGAACTCATAGAGATCCATCTGCCTCAGCCTCCTGAGTGCTGGGATTAAAGGTGTGCACCACCACTGCCCAGCTTCATCTTTTTAGAGTATGTTACTGTATTTAATTTGAAATGTTTTGTAAAGGTTTTTCTTTTCTTTTCTATTTGGAGACAAGGTCTTACTCTCTGTGTAGCTAAGCTGACAATCCTTCTGCTTCAGCCCCTCAACCGACAGAATTATAGGCATCTGATACCACACCCGACTTGGATTTTGTCTTTTCTTGAATGAAACTAGTTTTTGTTTGTCTGTTATGTTACACTGTCTCATATGTAGCCCAGGCCAGCCTTGAACTCAACATGTAGTCAAGGATGAACTTGAGCTTCTGATCCTCTGCCTCTCCAGTGCAGAGGGTCAGATCTGCACCACGATGTCCCTTTACCTGGTGCTGGAGATTGAACTGGAGCTACAGCCCCAGCCCAGATAGAAAACCCTTAGAAACCCAGTTATTTTTAACATTCATTAGTTTTAATGGAGTTCTTCTCACCCTCTTCCTCCCTCTCACATGCCATATCCAGCCCTTCCCAAAATAATGCTGATTCTCTTGCCTTCTTCATAGTGTTGTAATCAACCTTGTTCTTCCAGTCCTTGCTCTAGCTTAGGCCTGGGCTTGCAAATTAGCAACCACGGGGCCACCTTCAGCCTAGAGTCAAGCTTTCCTTGGTCTGAACAGAATTTAGAAAATGTAGTTAATTGTACCTTTAGGGGCAGGCTAGAGCTTGGGTTTGGGGGGGGGGCACAAAACAATACTATATTAGCTGGCAACCAAAAGTCCCAGTGTTCATTTGAAAACATGCAGTTACAGCTAAGGTGAGACTCCCTTCCTGGAAAAAGGCTGAACCAGTCCAGCTCAGAATGTTTGCCATTCTCTCCTTGCTCGAAGCTGACCTGTCTTACTCTTGGCTATCATGCACAAACTCATCGTAGGGATCACCAATCTCTAGCTACTTCCCTCTTACCTCTAATGAGATACCCACCCCTTTCCACATTGTCAAACTTAGCTTTGTAAGCACATTTGCCATATCCTCTCATTTGTACATCCTTGATAAAGCTCACTGTTCTATGGCTAAGATCCCAACTCCTTAACATGTCATTTCATAATTGGTCTTGCTTGCATGATAATGTCCACATCATTGTGTCCCTCTCCTTTGCTTTAAAAAACTGGATGGATGGATAGACGGATAGACGGATAGACGGATAGATAGATAGATCGATAGATAGGTAGATAGATGGATAATAGATAGATAGATAGATAGACAGATAGATAGAGTGTGTATACACATTCACCATGTGTATGTATACACATTCACTGTGTGTGTGTGTGTGTGTGTTACCATACATGCACATTCATGGGAAGAAAATAACTCTCAGGAGTTGATTCTCTCCTTCCACCATGCAGGTCTAGGACTTGAACTCTGGTAGTTAAGCTTGGTAGCAAGCTTCTTTACTTACTAAAGCATCTTATCCTCTCTCAGTTTTGATTACTAAGAAGCAGCAGTTTCCAAAACAGCTATTTTTTAACATTATATTTTTTTAAAGATTTATTTTATTTATTTTATGTGTATAGGTACACTGTAGCTGTACAGATGGCCTTGAGCCATCATGTGTGTGGCTGCTGGGAATTGAACTTAGGGCCTCTGCTGGCCCTGCTCGCTCCAGCCCGCTTGCTCCGGTGTAATTCACTGTAGCTGTCTTCAGACGCACCAGAAGAGGGCGTCAGATCTCATTACGGGTGGTTGTGAGCCACCATGTGGTTGCTGGGATCCGAACTCAAGACCTTCGGAAGAGCAGTCAGTGCTCTTACCCGCTGAACCATCTCGCCAGCCCAGCTATTTTGTTTTAATACCTGTCAGAGCTGTTTTGTCCATCTTCCTGCCTCTCCTCCCCTCCTTGTTAAACTCTTATCCTAGAAACTTCTGTGCCTGGCATTGGTGGTGTATGCTTATAATCTCAGCACTTTTGAGGCAGAGGATCTTGAATTAGAGGCCAGCCTGTCCTACAATACCAAAACAGGGTGAAGAATTGGCTCAAGGGTTGAGAACTGTCTGTTATTGCAGAGGGTCCCTGTTCCGATGCCTTCAGGGGCACCTACAAGCACATGATGCGCACACACACACTCAGGCACACACATATATACATTTAAGAATATTTTAAAAAAGAAAGCAGTAACCTGTACCCTGACATCACTCCTGCGGGAGACCTTCCCTCAAAGTCTTCCTTGTGCCCTTCTACTGCTCTTTTCTGGTTCAGTTTGTGATCTCTTGGTGTAAATGCTTGGGAGTCTCCCAACACCAAGAAGTGTTAAATCAGGAATGGACTGAAGTGAATGAAGTTAATCGAATTAGGATTATATCAGCTTTATTGTCTATCTTAACCTCCGACAGAGTCTGATTTCCAGAGTATAGTGTTACAGGAGTTCGCCCTCAAATTCCTGATTGTCGGTTCATGGAGCTTTCAATAAAGGTTTCCTGCCCAGACAAACTCGCCTAGCACGCTGCTGGCGTCGGTGTACCGAGGTTAGGAGAGCCTGGGATTGGATAGGGCAGTGCATGCCGGGAGAAGGATGGTCTCCGAAAGGCTTTTTGGGAATTGTAGTTCTTGGAGCCGGAAGTGGGGGTGGCAAGGGTAGAGTGGCAGCTGAGGCAGCAGTCCTTGACTCTGTCGCTGTCAGGGTGTAGGGCATGGTTCTGAGCCCACCAGCCATGGTGCCTCCCCTCTCTTGAGGGTGCTTCGAGTGCCCTGGCCGTCGAAGCGGCCTGGAGCCTCTCTCCGGCCCCAAGACGGCCTTACAGCCGGATGCGTCCGGAGGGCGCGGGAATGGATCTTGGCGGCTGCGGCGGCGAGGAGCGTCTGCGGGAGGAGAGCAGGTGGGCTGGGAGCGGCTGGCAGTCGGGGCCGCTGCGTGCGCGGGAGCACAGGGAGACTTGGCAGGGCTGGGATGACACGCAGTGCGGGGCGCGGCAGTCCGGCAGTCCGTAGAGCTACTGCTTCGAGTGACTTGTTTGGGAAGAATTTCCAAGAGGAGGGACTGGCGGGGCGAGTATAAGAACTAGGGAGGAAATGAATTTAGGGACGATGAGCAAGGGTGGGTATGATTCTTTGAGGGCCAGGGAAGACAGTGAAGAAACTAAGATCCAAGACTGACGGAGGAGAGGTGGACATTGAGAGCCTGGGAGAAAGGACTGAGGTGCTGTAGTGAGATTTTATAGGCCAAAGTCTATAGATAAGAGCGGGAACAAGATTGATACCCTGCGTTAAAACTTGTGATAACCCAGACCGATTTTAAGAGGGTGCTGTAAGATATTCTGGGAGCTAAGGTTTTAGATTACAATGGCTCAGCAAGGTTAGGAAGAGATGAGTGTGGGTGAGGAGGAGAGGTAGGCCTGTGGGTGAAAAGCCACTGATTGCACTGGGTGTGGGCTCGCTGAAGGGACAGAAATTGTGTGCATGTCCTTTGTCAGTGAGATCCCGCTACTCTGAGAGAACCTCTGTCGTTTCTTTTTTCTTCATCCCCTTTGCTTCTCCACAATGCAAACTAAGTCAGCTCAGATTTATGTGGAATTATTGTCAGAAAACCTTAGCTTCTTTCTAGAAATAGAGGGATTTAAATTTTATTTATTTTTTAATTTAAACAATTATACTTCTTTATATATGTGTGTGCGCGCACATGTGTGGAGGTTAGAGGACAACTTGGAGGAGGCAGTTCTCTCCATCCACCATGTAGATTCTCAGAATAGAACTCAGGTGTCAGGCTTGGCAGCAAGCATCTTTACCCACAGAGCCATTTCACCCACCCAAATTAGAATTAAAAAACAAACAAACAAACAAAACTACTTTAGTGCCATCATTTGGACTCCATAAAGATGTGTCTCCTACTTATTATTGCTTCATTGACCACTGGTCTTAGGTTGAGAGTGTAAATCGTGGTAGAGCCCTTGCCTCGAATGCAGGCAGCCCTGGGTTCCACCCTCAGCATCCCAAGAACAGAAGCAGGGTCTCAAGCTCTTAAGAGGATGCAGAAGCAGAGGTACAGTGGAAGTATGGCGTAAGGGAGTCTTTCTTTCTTTCTTTCTTTCTTTTTTTTTTTGGTTTGAGACAGGGTTTCTCTGTGTAGCCCTGGGTGTCCTGGAACTCATTCTGTAGACCAGGCTGGCCTCGAACACAGAAATCCGCCTGCCTCTGCCTCCCAAGTGCTGGGATTAAAGGCGTGCCACTGCCCGGCAAGGGAGTCTTTCTTGACACTTAGAAATCGGTTTGGTACAATGATGGTCTCCAGAGCAGGTGAAATCCCACGACTAGAAGCAATACATTTTACCTTAAAATATTCTTAGGGGAGAATTGAAAAGTGCTTGGGTGAAGATATTTCTGCTGTGATGTACTTTCTGCTTTGTACTTTCTTGAGTACAAAGTAGCCTGTGGCCTACTGAATTAATTAAAGTTGGAGTTCTTGCCTGAGGTCTATGAATGGTGTATACTAAATGAAACTGGATGTCTTACTTCCCTTTTCAACTTTAGTTTCTGCTTTTGTATATTTGGGTATTTATTTTTCTCCAGATGTCTGTGAAGTGTTTTATGTAAATGGCACCCTGTAGCTGCGAAGCAAGCTTTAGGGTTATTTTGATTTTCCTGTACTATTTCATGTGGAGCAGGCTGGGACAGATATTTGTTTGTTTTTTTCCTCATTTAACTGGAGCTGCATTAGTTAGTTAATTATCCATTACTTTTTTTATTATACCCCAGATACTGTCTTGACAGCACTGTGAAGGTTAACTTATTGAACACCTTAACAGTTGTGTGAGGTAGCTACTATAACTATGATCACTTCCCAGATGTGGAAGCAGAGACGCAGACAGGGTCAGTAACTTGCCATCATCACGCAGTGAATCTCTGGAAGAACTGAGACTCACACCTTTAATCTCTACACTCTGCTGCTGCCCCATAGATAGTAGTGGCAAATGCACACAGTAGTGCTAAATTATTACTGTTCTGTGATGGTCATTTAGGTGGGCAGGACAACTTCTTTGCCGACATGTCTTCCTGTCAATTACCCCTGCTTCTTAACTAGAGTGCTTTAATCTAGACAACTCCAGCAGTGGGACACCTTCCCCCACCACACACACACAGACACACACGCAAACTGTTGTTGTAAGGCTTCTCTCTGTTGGTGGCTAATTAGTTCAGAGCGTGTGTTTACTGACGCTTCCTGGCACTGATGGTCTCCTTAGCTCCTTAGCCAGACACTGATATATACACGCCTTACATTTGAGAATTGAGGCATTGTGGCCAGGCAGGCCACTGCAAACATAATCATTTTATGGTCACTACAACACACAATGCAAAACGTCACGTTGGTGAGCTGACAGCACTTGTTAAGCATGAAAGATATACAGTTTTCCAAGCACTTGATAAAGAAATGTGCATAATTTAAACTCACCACAAGCCTCTCTTCTGTTTTTGACCTCATTTAATAGCATCTTGCACTCAGTCAACTGAGCCAGAGCCTCATAGTCAAATTTCAGACTTCTCTTTTCACTTCTTATATGCAAAGCTACAGTTGACTCCTAGCTTGTGTGCTCAAGTTGCTCATTTTACCGAGTCCTGCCTCAGTGGCATAGTGTTCTTCCCTGCTGGGAGATCATAAGAATTAAGTAAAATACTGAGCTCAAGTTCCTCTCAGTACGCCTGGTATGTACTAAAGTACAAAGGGTTGTGTACTTGTGTTTGTCTGGCCTGCAGTTTCTGTGAGCTAGGTATGTTGTCCACATGTAGTGAGGTAGCTTTTTCTTCCTAGTTCCACGGCTGCTCTGGCTAAGTCAGGCTCATGGGAGATTGGGGTGTCGACCTAGCTCTTCACTTCACCCTAGAACTGTACATAGGCTCCTCTACTGTTTTCCATGTAGCTAACTGTCTGATAGCAAAATACCGCTGTGCTTCAGAGTGATACTTCTCTTTCCCTAGAATTTCCTTAAATGCCAACTGTCTGCCAGAACTGTCATCTAAAGCAAGAGTCCTTCAGTTATTGCTCTGTCAGCCTGGACTTTATTGAGTAGTGCAGTCTACTTGAGAGCTAGGAGTTCAGCTCAGCCCAGTGCTCAGTTTTCCTGGTGAAATGGCCGACATAGAATTAAATAGCCAGGTATACTTTAGTGACTCCGACCACTCAGTGGACCAGACCTTCCCCTCTTGTGTCCTTAACCCATCTGTGGCATTTTCCACTCATTCAGCTAAGCCTGAACTTTACCATCATGCTTCTCTCTTCCTCATGTCCCCTATCCAAGCAAGCACTCATTTATGTGAATTCTTCCCTAATTGTTTCTTGAATTCTTTTTACCCATTTCCAGATATAATGGTTTATATTCCTTTTTAAAATCCAGGGCATAGTATTGCTTTTAGGCACAACCAAACTTTGGTGCTGAAAAGTCAGGTGTTGTCCATCTCTCAGATGGGTCCCAGTTTGTTGGTTTCCTTCTCAGTGAGACTTTCTACAGAGAAAGCTTAGCAACTCCAAGTCTGGAGATCTGAGCAGGAAAGGATGCAGTCCAGCAGGCGTTCCTCAGGCTGACTGACTGATGTTCCTACAGTCAGAATGTAGAGTACACTGCTCAGTTGGGCCTAGATTGCGCTGGACTTAGATGATGGATCCTAAGGTGGGATAAACCCTTCCTAGAGCTTCATTGACCAAAATAAGTGATAAAGGTGGTTGCCTTCTGGAAAGTAGCTCTGCTTTCAAAAGGCCACAGGTTCCAGGCAGGAGCAGGCGCACATTCACTGGCTGACATACTCTCACAGTGGAGATTTTTCTAGTAACTATTTAACTAATTTTCTCTCTGAATGTCGTCCCTCAGCCCACGTCTACATTAATGTCACTTATTTATCTTTTCAGAAACAAAGTCACCACATGTTTGTTCAGAGATCCTTGATGATTTTTCCCACTCTGAGTTGTGTATGACAATGGAATCTTTCCAGCCATAGTGAAGGATGAAGTTCTATTGTTGGTAGGAAAAAGGCTGCTACTGAAGGTGATCATATAAAGTCAGTCACGTTGCCTCGTCTCTCATTCCTATAGTTTATACAACATCAGGTCATAGATACACTGACGCCCTGAAAACAGAAGAACACAGGAACAGTGGGAAGGATGAGAAGGGACTGCCTGGAGGGTGAGGCAGCATGCTCAGAGTACGGTTAGACACTTGCTTGGAAGCAATCTTCTGTAATAACCAAGGGTATCGAATTGTAATAGTTAGGATACAGCAATTAAAGGAAACTAGTGTTCAGTTTGTGTTTCGTCCCTCAGAGCTTAGTCTCAGGCCATGGTGTTTGGTCACCTAGACTTTTTTCAGCCTTCTCTGCACTCTCACAGTTTCTCCCTGTCTGCTTGAAGAGCTTAGTCATCCTTCAGCATGCCTTCCAGGCCTGCTCCTTCCCACCTCTCCCTCACAGCCACCCCTTTCTCTCCTTCCATCTTCATCTCTCATCACTTCTTTTCCTTTCACCTTGATGCCAGGGATTGACGGTGCATAGGATGGGTGGTAAAGAGGCGATCGCTGGATTCTTGAGCATTCTGCACTGTATAGCTGGATTATTTGTATCAAATCCTTCCCGCTCCAGCCCCCTCCCATATTCCCCTGCCTGCAAATACATCCTGGAAGCTTTCAGGGAAAGTGTGTTAGAGGGCACGAGGGGGAGGTGTGTCAGCTGACGGCAGGCACTGTGCCGCAAGCACTTGTTTCTGTTGATGACAATTTTTCAGTTCTATGGGATGATTTTTTTCTCTTTTTCTTCCTTGTTTGCCATACCCTTCTCTTTATTTATTTTGGTTTTTCAAGACAGGTTTTGTGTGTGTGTGTGTGTGTGTGTGTGTGTGTATGTGTGTGTAGTATAGCCTTGACTGTCCTAGAACTAGCTCTGTAGACCAGGCTGGCCTCATAAATTTAGAGATCAGCCTGCCTCTGCCTCCCAAGTGCTCGGTCAGAAGGTGTGCACCACCACCCCCACCCCCACCTCCAGCCTCACCCTTCTCTTGTAAAATCATTTCCTACATGTGTTTCATCAACTTGTTGGCTGATCATAGACAGCATAGTTGGCACAGGCCACATGTGGTAATTAAAGTATTGATTTTAACATATTACCAAGAAGAATGATGTATTGATAGCACAGGATCTAGGGTCTTAACAAAGCAATCATAATGAAGTAGATTTCTTAATATCTCTGAGAAGAAGTTGAGCTAGAGCTGAACCTAAATCCCTGTGTGAGGCGAGATGTCCTAAGTACAAGGATCTGGTAAATAAAACAGCAGAAGTCCGAGTGAGGTCAACATGCTGGTGATGGGCTACACACAGTAAGTAGACTTTGTCACATTTAGATTGAGGAATCTAGTAGGGAAGTATTTAGACTGAGACCAAGTGATAGTGTATGAACTCCATACTGAGGGGCTTGTGTGTCAGCCATGGTTATAGTCCCTAGTGTAAGGAATTCTGCCTTTTGTTAAATAGTCCCATTGTTGAAATTCAATAATCCCAGTATCGTCCAAGTTTGGTATGATTGGTGAGGCGTTTGTTGACTCGGTCTAAGTCATGAAGTTGTGTAGAGATACTGCCTATTTCTTCCTCGATATGAAGATGCTATCAAAAAGAACAGGCTGGCCGATGGCTAGGGTCTCCTGCTACCTCAGAGTTGAGAGACCGTACAATAGAGTCAAATATGTTCTTCCATAAGGGTAGTATTTGAGAAGCATAAATCCTTAATGATGAAATCTAAAAATTAAATACTATGTAATTAAAACAAAATATATATCCAGATATGAAGAAATGTTAAACTCAAATTAAGTACAGGAGTCCCTTGCTTCCTCAGTGTTATTAATAATTATTTCTCTTTTATTTTGTGTCTTTCTATACATAGAGGAGTAACCAATTCTTTCTAGAAAGTGCCTTCTGACCTTGAAAGTCCCAGGGGATTGCCTAGTCAGTCTTTCAGCATGAGAAACATTTTGACATTTGAGTATTTAAAAATCTCTTATGGTACTTTCCCGTTCTTGTTTGCTAACTTGTTTATGAGTGTTTACTTGCATACACACACACACACACACACACACACACACACAC
>JADRCD010205623.1:16047-39168 GCA_019843815.1 Montemys delectorum | reverse complement strand
CTTTCTTTCTTTCTTTCTTTCTTTCTTTCTTTCTTTCTTTCTTTCTTCCTTTATTTCTTTCCTTCTTCCAGCATTTTCTTTGCAACATTGGGGCAATTCTCACTATATCTGGAGGAGATAGAAGGAATACTATCCTAACTTTACACAAAAGATTACTGAATTTCAAGAAGTTAGAAATTTGGAAGGAAGAAATCTATTCCTGGGAATTATCATTGTGCAAATACATGAACCAAAATATAAATTACCACAAAACATTATAGTGACATTTATTACTATTTCTATGTGATTGTGCTTATTAAAATCAAAACAAAGTTATGTGAATATTCTGCATATTTTTAAATTAGATACAAGACCTCATTTTATGTCATACATTAAAATCTATCTTCAAAACAAAGAATTCTCTACTGATGAAATCCAAATGACTGAGAAACACCTAAAGAAATGTTCAACATCCTTAGTCCTCAGGGAAATGCAAATCAAAACAACTCTGAGATACCACCTCACACGAGTCAGATTGGCTAGGATAAAAGACTCAGGTGACAGCAGATGCTGGAGAGGTTGTGGAGAAAGAGGAACACTACTTCACTGCTGGTGGGACTGCAAACTGGTACAACCACTCTGGAAATCAGTGTGGCAGTTCCTCCGGAAATTGGACATAGTTCTACCAGAGGACCCAGCCATACCACTCCTGGGCATATACCCAGAAGATGCTCCATCATGTAATAAGGACACATGCTCCACCATGTTCATAGCAGCATTATTTATAATAGCCAGAAACTGGAAACAACCCAGATGTCCCTCAACAGAGGAATGGATACAGAAAGTGTGGTACATCTACACAATGGAGTACTACTCAGCTATTAAAAACAATGAATTTATGAAATTCTTAGGGAAATGGATGGATCTGGAGAGTATAATCCTGAGTGAGGTAACCCAATCACAAAAGAACATACATGGTATGCATTCTCTGATAAGTGGTTATTAGCCCAGAAGTTTGGAATACAGGAAGAACGACCCACAAACCACAAGAAACCTAAGAAGAAGGAAGACCAAAAGGTGGACATTTCATTCCTTCTTAAAAAGGGGAACCAAATACCCACAGAAGGAGTGGCAGAGATTAACTATGGAGCAGAGACTGAAGGAAGGACAAGCATATAGCTATCTCCTGAGAGGCGTTGACAATACCTGACTAATACAGATGTAGAGGCTCAAGCCATTCATTGAACTGAGTACACTGTCCCCAATGAAGGAATTAGAGAAAGGTTCTATGGAACTGAAGGGTTTGCAGCCCCTTAGGATGAACAACAATTACTAACTAGTACCCTCAGAGCTCCCAGGGACCCAACCACCAATCAAGGACTATACAGGGTGGGACTGAATGTTCTGGCAGCATGTGTATAGTAGAGGATTGAAAATTCGATCATCAATAGGAGGAAAGGACCTCGGCCTTGTGAAGGTTTTGTGCCCCAGTATAAGGGAATGCCAGGGCCAATAAGTGGGAGAGGGCAAGGTGGCAGGCATGGGGGGGGGGAGGCAAAAGTGGTTTGTTCTTGTTGTTTTTGTTTGTTTGTTTGTTTTTTGGAGGGGAACCTGGGAAAGGAAAAATTTACATATAAATAAAGAAAATATCTAATAAAAAAAAATCTATCTTCAAAGCCTAAAATGCTGTTTGTCTCAAACAAATTAAAATTTTAAGGAAACATATATTATTATAATTTGCTTATATATTATATACAATTATATTTTATACCAAATAGTATTTTAAATATTTTTGTCTGAAATAAAAATTATGTTATGTAGGAAAACAATAATATTGAACTTCAGTGATAATCCAGTTTCAAAGACTTGATATATATATACACACACACACACATATATATATATGTGTGTGTATATACATATATATGTATATACACAAATAGTGCTTAAGGTATCCACTAACAAGTAGCAGAATGTTCTGGAGAATTTTGGTATTTTGAAGAAAATAAATACTGGATAAATTGTAAAAAAAAAATATATTCCCTTAGTTATAGTTGTATACTGTGACTTGGCTCTTCCCTTATCTCAGTTTTATGATGGCTGGCAGACTATAAAATATCATTGTGACTAGAACAGTTCTCATGGTACTCCCATCTCAAAGGTCATAATGGCTCTTTGTGCTGAGAAGCAAATGCCAACTTGACTTGATGTAGAATGACCTCAGAGAGACACCTTCAGGTATGTCTCTGATGCTGTTTCCTATGATATACAGCTGTATCATCACTCCACTGGTTGAGGTCCAAGGTTGACTAGAACAGGAAAGCAAGCTGAGCACCAGTGTTTGTCCTTCTCTCTTCCTGACAGGACAAAATGAAGCCAACTACTTCATGTTCTTGTCACCAGGCTTTCTCTAAATATATCCATGGGACAAAATACAACTTTCACTCTCTAACTTGCTTTTACCAATATTTTGTCTCAGCACTGTGAAAATTAGTGAGCGCACTCCTTGTTTTTCTTTTAAATTATTTATGGATCATCTCCACAGCTAGAGATAAAGACACTTTGCTGACCTAGAAAATGTAAGGTTGTCTCCTATTCCCACGTCTCCTTATACCAGAGTGTGTTAGGCTAGAGCAAGAATCAATTTCTAGTGGAAAATAGAAGCTTTAATCTGAACACTGCTTTTTTTTTAAGCTTGTAAAGCTGGAGGATAAGATTTGAATATAGAAAGGAACTAATACATGCCTTTTAAAAATAGCCTACTTACTTGTAGATGGTCACAGCATGCCAAAATTAATTTTCAGTGCATGCATGCATCAATGCACTAAAGGCTAAGAAGCACTGACTTGCAGCTGATCTGGATCGCCAGGTGTGATGAGAAGACAGTGGATGGGTAAGCACTCCTGGTAAAAATGATTTACTAACCAGCACAGAGGCATTTTAATTTTTTTTAACAGATGGCAATTAGACCAGAAGAGCATCAGTTCTGACAGTGCAACCTCCTGAGTCACTAAGAGCCTCTTAAATGTATGTGGTTAGTGGGAAATGTTCTTAGCAGTTATATCACCCAGTTCAGTCCAGTTGAGGTTTTTTTTTTTTTTTCTTCTGTTAATCACATGTTCGGTAGCAGAGGAAATGGCTCATTGGGTAAGTGCACTTGCTGTGCAAGTGTGAGTACATGAGTTCATATACCTAGCATTCAGGTAAAAAGCTAGGGATGACTACATGTGACTGTTTTAAGGGCTGTGGGGAGTGGAGTCAGGGAGATAACCGGATTACTGGAGCTTGCTAGCACTAGCCTAGGTCTAGGTTTGGCTGGACTCTCTCAAAGACAACAAGGAAGGGAGTAATTGAGTACACACACACACACACACACACACACACACACTCAGACACACACACACACAAAGAGAGAGAGAGAGAGATTCCTTCCTTCACAAAGAGAAAAAGACAGAGACAGAGAAAATAAAAGTCACCCTAGCAAGATATTGTTCTGCTGTACTATGTCTTCACAATGAAATAAAAAGATGTAAACAAAAACAAAAGACTAAAAATTCATTAAAATAAAGTTTTAAGTCAGGTTTTTTCTGTTTTCTATCTTACACATGGGATTGTAGCACATAAAAGATTTTTTTCACACACAAATAATATACTAGTGAAATACTGAGAACTTCAAGGCATTGGAGCTTAAATATACTTCAGGGGGTCTAGAATGTATAATTATCCCCATCTTTATTATAAACATATTGATTTTAATGTATTCTGGTTTTATTGTCCTAAAGCATGTATTTACTATACCTATATTTAGAAAAGGCCAATCCTTTCCAATAAATAATTAAAATTGTTGTTGATATTAATAATTAAATGTTTTCTTGGAATGCTTTATTTAAATTTCTTGAGAAAAAAAGACTGCCTTATAAGAACAGAAACAATTTAACCTGCTTTGAAAAAGAAATGTCCCTGTGGGCTCATGTATTTGAATGTCTGGATCCCATTTGATAGCTCTGTTTTGAAAGCCTAGGCAACATTTATGACAGTAGTTCTCAACCTTCATGATGCTGCAACCCTTTAAAATAGTTTTTCGTGCTGTCCTGATTCCTAATCATAAAACACTTTCATTGACACTTTATAACTGTCATTTTGCTAATCTTATGAATCTCATACTGTAAATAAATATCTGATATTCAGAATATTTGATATGTAATATCCAAGGTGATTGTGACCCACAGGTTGAGAACCCACTACTTTTTGAGATGGAAACTTCCTGAAGGAAGTTAACCCCTGGAGTTGGAACTTGATGTTTGCCAGCCTAGCTCCTCTTCCTGTCTTCTTTCTGCTTCCTGAATGTAGATGCCATGTGACCAGCTGCCTCACACCCTCATTTCCATCTCTTCTCTGCTATGATAGAGTATGCTCCCTCCAACTGTCAGTCTAAAGGAACTCTTTCCTTTCTTAAACTGACTTGTTCCAGGTATTAGGTCACAATGAGAAGACTGTATAATACACATACACAAGCCTCTTTATTCCTTTCTCCATATTCATATCACAGTTCGTAAACAATTTTTGGTACTTCACTCTATTATTTCAATTTCACAGACAGATGGAGAATCCAGCATATTCAAATTTGAAAATCCAAAGCAAAGTTGGGAGAACAAGAGGTAAGGGAATATAGCATTTGATTCACCAAGGAATGAAAGGTATAGAAAGAAAGAAAATTGGCCTGTGTTCAACAGAGACGTGGATGTTAGAAGCCAAAGCATGGATGGTAATCGGTGTCAGAAACCACTTAAAAACATCAATCATAGGATTTCCAGGAAAATCTTGAGTTTGGAACAACTCTTATCTCTCGCCCCCATAGCATTAAGACAATCTGTCTGAATGGTCCTTATGTAATATAGAGAGATGAAAAAAAAGTATGACTTGCCCAGGCATCAGGTTCTCAGAGGTGAGATTGAAAGAAGATAGGGGAGACACTGGAATCACCTTGCAACTTATATTCTCTAGATTTTCAGTGAGAAGTGAGGTACTACAATTATCAAATAAGGACATATAATTAAAGAGGGAACAACCATTATTTTGATTCTGATAAAACAGGCTGAGAAGAAACAAATAGTAAGAGGGGTGATGTCAGGAATGGATACATAATGAGAAGAAAACTACAAAGAACTAAAATATATAGAAGACATAATGTTAGAATCATCTATAAAGAAACTATGACATGGGGATAGGCCGGGCAGTGGTGGTGCACGCCTTTAATCCCAGCACTTGGGAGGCAGAGGCAGGAGGATTTCTGAGTTCAAGGCCAGTCTGGTCTACAGAGTGAGTTCCAGGACAGCTAGGACTACACAGAGAAACGCTGTCTCAAAAAACAAAAACAAACAAGCAAACAAAAAGACATGGGGATAGGAAGAAAGAAGAAGATGAGCCTAGGAAAAAACTAGTAAACAGCATAGCTGCATTGCTACACTGCTGCATTGCTGCATTGCTGCATTCCTTCATTTCTCTTTAGCTTCTGCTCCAAGTTTCTGCAATGCTGGTGTCCTTCCTTAGCTTTCCTGGATGACAGGCTGTGACCTCTGAGCTGAAGTATATCTTTTCCTTCCTGAGTTATGTTTAGTCATGGTGTTTAACTCAGAAAATAAATTAAAACATGAAGTAAGAAAGCAACAATGAAAGATATATGTTTTCAAGTGCACTCTTGCTCAGGAAAAGAGTGTCCTTCTCAATGAAAGGAATCTTTGCCTACCTCAAAATGATTCACCATGCAAGATTTCTCTGTTGTGAATTGTCAATTTAGTTCTATACCACATTTTTGATTGGGTTGTTTGGTTTTTTTGGTGGTTAGCTTCTTGAGTTCTTGATATATTTTGGATATTAGCCCTCTATGGATATGAGGTTAGAAAATATTTTTCCCAATCTGTAGGTTGCCAATATGTCTTATTGACTATGTCCTTTCCCTTACAGAAGGGTTCCAGTTTCATGAGGTCTCATTTATCAGTTCATGGTCTTAGAGCTTGAGCCATTGCAGAATGGCTGAGAAGCACTCAAAGAAATGTTCAAAGTCCTTAGTGATCAGAGAAATGCAAGTTAGAACGACCCTGAGATTTCACCTTATCCCAATCAGAATGGCTAAGATCAAAACCTCAGGAGACAACAGGTGTTGGAGAGGATGTGGACAAAGGAACACTCCTCCATGGCTGGTGAGATTGCAAACAGGTACAACCACTCTGAAATCAATCTGGAGGTTTCTCAGAAAATTGGAAATAGATCTACCTGAAAACCCAGCAATACCACTCTTAGGAATATACCCAAAAGATGCGCCACCATGCCACAGGGGCACGTGTTCCACTATGTTCATATAAGCCTTATTTGTGATAGTCAGAAGCTGGAAACAATCCAGATATCCCATGACAGAAGAATGGATACAGAAAACGTGGCTCATTTTCACAAAGCTCATTTTCAGCTATTAAGAATGAGGACATCCTGAGTTTTGCAGGCAAATGGATGGAACTAGAAAATGTCATCTTGAGTGAGCCAACCCAGACCCCAAAGGACATATATGGTATGTACTCACTAATAAGTGGATATGTGCAAAAAAAGAAAGAAAGAAAGAAAGAAAGAAAGAAAGAAAGAAAGAAAAGAAAAGGAGTACAGAATACCCAAAATACAGTCCACAGAACTCAAAAAGGTCAACAAGCTGAAGGGCGGAAATAAAGACAACTCAGTCTCACTTGGGAGGGAGAAGAAAGCAACCACAAGGGAAGAGGGAGGGAGGGAACTGTCAGGGAAAGGGGACAGGGCAGAAAAGCGAAGAACATGATTGGATATTGAGTAGGAGAAAAAGACTGAAGCTCTGAGAGCCAGCAGAAAGAAAGGAAACAGGCAACCTCGGGAGATAGGAGGTTGGGGGAACCCTCCAGAATGTACCAGAGACCTGGGAGGTGAGAGACTCTCAAGACTCAAAGGAAGGCAGCCTAGATGAAATGGTCTACACTGGGGAGAGGGAAATTATAGAGTCCACGTTCAACAGAAAGACAGGGCATCAAGTGAGACATGTGGTTGCTATCCCACAGTCAAAACTCTGACACATAATTGTTTCTGTCTGAACGAATTACAGATATGGAAATAGAGAAGAGCCTGAGGAAAAGAAGGTCTGTGACTGGCCCAAGGAGGGATCCAGCTCTAAGGGAGGTCCCAAGGCCTGACAGTATTCCTGAGGCAATGGAGAGCTCACAAAAAGTGATCTATCATGACTGCCCTCTGAAAGAGACTCAACAAACAGCTGAAAGAGTCAGATACAGATGTTTGTACCCACAATGGACAGAAGCTGCTCATCCATGTGATTGAAGTAGGGAAAAGCTGGAAGGAAATTAGGAGGAGGGCAACCCTGTAGGAGGACCAGCAATCTCAATTAACCTGGACCCCTGAGATCTCTCAGACACTCGACCACCAACCAGGCAACCTACACTAGCTGATATGAGGCCCACATCACATATCCAACAGAGGACTGCCCAGGTCTGTGTTCATTCAGAGATGATGTACCTAATCCTCAAGAGACTGGAAGCTCCATGGAGATTAGAGGTCTGGTGGGGTGGAAGTGTTGGGGGTACATTCTCATGGAGACAGGGGGTGGGGAGGAGATATGGGATGTAGAACATTCAGAGGGTGGACTGGGAGGGGAATAAAATCTGGAGTGTAAATAAAACATAAAATAATAATAATAAAAAATGATTCATCAATGAATCTCTGCAGAATATAACATATATCATCTTATTCCCATTTCCTTATGTGTTTGTTTATGTTCTTATGCATTTATCTGTGTGTAACATAAAACTATGGATAAATATTTTTGCAAGAATTTACATTAAACTGTAGTTTTCTTTCCAGGTAATATATTTCTGAACTTCTATCTTCTTTCTCTTCTCCATCTCAGTAGTGTATTCCTAAGTCCTTCTATTGCCCAAATTTTGACTTGAATGTTAATTCTTCTTTCATGTATTCCCAACACCTTCATAGATTCTTAATCTACTCAGTAGTAACTGTCCTAATACGTATAACTTCTGCCTTAGGCCAGAAATATTACATTTGTCTCCCGATCAGCCATTCCTCTGGTGTCTTCTCCAGCTCAGCAGTATTTTTCCATATCAAAGCCACAGTGAAATGTGTTAGCAAAAGTCAGATAGAGACTGTATCTTCTCTATCAAAATGTTTTATGGTTACTCATCTTAATGTGTGCAGACAACTTCCATGCAGATCTCCCTGCTCCTCAAGCTCTGTTGTGCGTTCTCAGCCTTGCTTTCTAGCTGCACTTGAGCTTCACACATCTTGGTCATCTATAGGACCAATAAGCTTACAATTGCCTTTCTATGAATTAGTTCTCTTAGTTTGTCACCTGGGTAACTCCTTCATTTATACCAGGTCCTTTCCTGTTTTCATCATATCAGAAAGATTATAACCAAAATCACAAATCAGGACCTTGCTATTGCTCCATTCCTCTGTG
Source organism: Montemys delectorum (assembly GCA_019843815.1). Lineage (NCBI taxonomy): Eukaryota > Metazoa > Chordata > Mammalia > Rodentia > Muridae > Montemys > Montemys delectorum. Next base: position 30,689 of record JADRCD010205623.1, on the reverse strand, counting down.
AATTAACTATAGAGTATTTATAATTTATAACATTTACCATCTGACTATATCTATCTTGATTTTATTATAATGTTGCCTTCCACTTGATCATAATTTTACGAAAGTGCACACTTAGTTTTGGTCATGTTTTATATGCTAGAATAGAGATTGGTACAAAGTAGAGGGATAATATATTTGTTGAATGGATAAATGAACAGTGAAATAACCAAGAAAAAGTCTTGACAATGAAGGTCAGTAGCTATTATTTTAATTCATTTTCCTAAGAAGAGTACAGGTTAAGAAAGCCAATCTCCAAAATATTTTGCATGGTCACATATCTGAATGCTGGTCCTAATATCACCACACATGTAACACCAGAAATTTTCAGTGTCCTTCAAATATCTCTAAATTTTCCAACATGTTTACTTGTAGTAATTATCTTTGGTAACAAGACATGTGATATCAACCATTTGTTTTAACATTGGTTTTGCTTGGATGAGTTTTTGGATAATGTACAGATTCGAATATATAGTGTTTCTTTCTTGCTAGTTTGTAATAGTGGTTAGAGCCTAGAATGGGGGTCTAACCAATTTGGCCAAGTATGCTTTACACTCAATAATTTTGCTCAACTATCCAAGAAACAGTACAAAAAAGAGAAAAAAGAATAAAAAGGAAGAAAGCTATTCTGAAATGACACAGTTGATGGACTATTTTGCTTTACATTGAAAGGAAACAGAAAAGAACAGTTTTAAACATCACTTACAAGGAAGGGGCAGTATTTCTTAGGAAAAAACATGGGCTCTAATCTCTTCAATATTTAAAAGTCATATTTTCTAAACAAAACTGTTGTCACCAAGATTGATTATATAAAATGGGCTCTCTCAAGAAAGTACTGGATTTATATTTATGGAGACATTTATTGCACAGTAAATGCCGAATAAAGTTTATAAAAAATATCTTTATTGAAGTCTACCAACAGTGAAAGGCGTTTTCTATTAGTAGTATAATTAGATCATAATTATGTAAGTAATAAATGCCTAATTAGGTTTTTATTCTTATAATATTAATATTGTATACAAAATTGGCCATGGGATTATAAATAATATTGACAAATTAAATCAGCATTTCCCAATGTAGTGAATATGACAGTTATTTCAATTAAGAAGATATATCTGTAAAACTGAAATGTTAAAATTTCTACTAGTAGTTCACAAACCTTGTCCCTTGCAGTTCTGCTAATAGATTATACTTTCTCATACTTGAGATGTGGACAACACTGCTCTAAAAGCATGCAAAATTTATCACTAGAGTTACATTGGTCCCTACTATTTATACTTCAGTTCCTTTTTAACGTGAATACTGATAACTGCTGCTATGCTAAAAATCTGTATTTTTGTTCTGTCTCTCAAGGTTAACTATTACATCAATAGAACTAAGAGCCCCTAATAACTAGCTTATGGAAGAAGACAGAGATTCTAATATCATTAGGAATATAATGAACTTTACAGTTTACACTCATATTCCCAGGGTCCTGGAAGCTGAGTCAGGAAGGTTGAGTATTAAAGGCTAGCCTGGGCTAATGTAGAAAGTTAGATATCATCCTGAGTTATAAATGGTGAGCTTGTGTTCCCCTGCCCAATTTGATTTCCTGGGTATGCATCATAAGCTGTTTAAAACAGAGAACACAGTTGAGAGTGTGTTAGTCATTTACTGCTCTTGGATGTACTTGCAATGTGGCCACTTCCCTTAGCTTCTATGATTTTCCCACCATGATGCACTGGGCCAGAATAAACTGCTTTTCCCTTAATTTACTTAATTACACTTTTGATTATAACGACAGTACAACAGGTAAGTCACATATGCTCTCATATATATATATATATAATGCACTTGGCTACCGAGCCTCAAAACTTAGACAGGACAATGCATGCTATTACTTTTATTTTCTCCTCACCTGGCTGATTGGCAGTTATAACTTTTCTGCTATAACTAAGCATCTCAAGAATCTATCATTAACCAAGAAAGATGTTTGAAATATGGTTTGTACTGAATATGTATTGCTATGGGAAAAATGTTAAGTAGTGTGATCATACATTGAAGACCATCTGCATATACTCAAAAAATAGGATTAAGATCGTTTGTAAGATTTAGAAATTTTAAATTGAAAAATCTGCTTTTAAACCTTCAATTTCTAAAAGGCACAGAAAGTACATACAGGACTTCAGGAAATAGTTTACAGGAAGCATTCTTGTAGTTACAGCTCAATCAAGAAACAGATTTGTCTACCCATGGCTGTCTTAGTCCACAGTCTCCAGTCTCAGTTCCCTCACAATACTCTCCATCCCTGCAAAATCATGATGTCACACCATAGCTTGCTAAAAGGGGAGTGTGTGTGTGTATGTGTGTGTGTGTGTGTGTGTGTGTGTGTGTGCATGTCCCAACTTATTTTTCTTTAAAAGAACATTTCCCCAGTATTCTTGTGATACATGAATTTCACCTGTCAACTTGACACAATCGAGATTCATCAGGGAGAAGTACTGGTGAAAGATTGTCTAGAGGAGACTGGACCAGGGCTATGTCTGAAGTGAATTGTCTTGAACTAAATTGATAAGAAAGGACATCGCTCACAGAGTGTGGCACTATTACTCACCATAGGATCCTAAACCATATGCAAGGGAGAAGCATGAGGCAAGCATGGCATGATGTATTTATCCATTGACGTCTGGGCTTGACTGTGGATGCGAGGTGGCCAATTCTCTCCATCTCCTACCTCAGTAACTTCCTTCATTGATGGGTAGTAATCTGGATCTCTGAGCAACAAAAAAACCCTTCTTCCTAAAACTTGCTTTTGTCAGGGTATTTTACCACAGCAACAGGAAACAAAAGTAAGACAAAATGGACCATTTTGCATTCCTGCCAGCAATACTTTGGGTGAGCCCTGTTCTCCAATTCCTCTCTATAGAGTGGTGTGGCTGCTAATAATATTTTCTAACCTCTCTACTTGGTGTAGATTGACCTTCACTATGAACTTCATTTGATTTTTTTTTTTTTTAACACATGAAAGCTTAGACAAGGTTCACTGTGATCTGAACACAGTCTAAAGTGTTGTGTCTCTTCACATCTATCCCTGTCATGTTTTTTCACATGATTTACAATTTTTATAGTCTAATTTAAAGAATTTATGTATTTACTTATTATTTGTGTATGCTGGGGAGGTTTCCTGTTTGCTACATGGAAATGTGGTGATTACGAGGCAACTTGAGGGAGTTGGTACTTCCTACACCATTCATAATCAGGCTTAGCAGCAACTGTCTTTAACCATAGAGCCTTCTCACCAGTTTCCTGTTCTTTCCATTCTAGTTTCTAGTTCTTGGCATGATGCATTGCAGTAAATATTTTCTCCTCCTCTACAGTTTAACTTTACCTCCTTAACAATGTCTTCCCTCAGTACAAAATCAATTTTTGTAATTAATTCCAATAATGTTTATGACACTACTTTTATCTATGTGTATGTTTTCTGTGTCAGTTGTAAAAACTGTCTATCATTCTTTCAGTGATTTTATTGAGAGTCTTCACATTTTATTTTTGTTGTTCTTCTTTTTATATAATTTTGGGTTTTGCTCTCCTTTCTTAGCTTCCTCCTTAGGTTCCTTTTATTTTGTACATTTTAAAAATGTGGGTCATAGGATTGGATAGCGTTGTTCAATAGTTAATCATGCTGTTATACCATGTAATTTTATTTTTGTTTACTGTCAGTTTCGACAGTCAAATTATAATTGAGGATTGTGTTTGTTTGTTAAGCTTCCCACAGCCGGTTTCTTTGTCCTACATAGCCTTGAATCACTATCTTTCCACCGTAGTTTTCCAGGTGCTGAGATCAGGGCCTGCCACCTTTAGATTTTTTAAACTTGCTTCTTGAAATGGCAGTTCTGATTTAGATTTAACAATTGGAGACTTTTCTTTTTATATTCATTATGCACTTAATACTATAAGCTGTCTTTTTAGGAGTACTTTTTCTGTATGTCATTAAGTGTCTATAAATTAGAATTTTGGATTTTTTATTCAGTTTAATATACTTCATAATTTTCTTTCAGACTTATATTTGACTCATGAGTTTTTGAAGTGTGTTATGTAATTTTCTATTATGGAGAGATTGTTTTGTTATCAACACAGTGACCTAACTATTTTAATTTTTATTGATGATTATATTAAATTTGTTTTCCTTTTGTAATAGTAATTTTGACAAATAGTAACTTGAACAAGAGAGGGTTTACTTTGTGCTCAGTTCCAGGTCAGAGTTCATTGTAAAGGAGAGTAATTTTAGTTGCAGGAGACGGAAACATCTGATTCTATCATATACGTGAATGAGCAAAGTGATGAATTCATGCAAGTGTTTGGTTTACAGGTTGCATTTAATATAGTGTAGGCTTCCAGCCACTGAGTGGTTCTACCTACAGTGATGTGGGATCATCCTACATCGAGAAATGATTTCAAGACAGTCTCCCAAAATCCCACCTTTCAGGTCAAATTGACATCTCTAACCTTCATGGCACCTAAAGAAATGCCCCTTCATTATTCTTGGGTGCAAACTATGGTTTCATGTCTCCATAATATCTCAATTGACACCATGGTAAGGTTTGTGACTAATCTACAGGCTTAGGAAAAGCCTGGACCTCAGGGATTTCTCCACAACCATCCAGGAAAAAGGGGCAGGTTGAGTGGGGTGGCAAGGTATTTGAGCATGCCAGAAGGACATTTACAAGTCTGTTCTCTCATAACTGTTCCTGGGATGGATGACAGTGGAGTACATTTGTATCTGTTTTACAGTGGTGTTCAGGTACAACATCATTTGTTCTGTAAGTGTTGTTTCTTTTTGCTTGTTTGATTTGTCTTTCTAGATCTTCCCTAGGGCAAAGAGATTGCACGTTTTTTTCCTGTGCAGATTGGCATTTCTGGGCTGTTGACTCATTTATGTTCAAACCTGAAACATGAGGCAAAAATACATAAACAAGAGAGAAAATAGCAGGGGACTTCCCACCATATCATTTTTCAAGTCCCCCAGTCTTCAGTTATCCCACCTTCTTTTATTTCTGACTTTGAAAGCTTCTCAAATTTGTCTTATATATGGTAACCATGAATTTAGATCTCCTTAGTGGGTCGAATAGGGCAAGCTAAATTCATTCTATTTTCTCAGAAGTTAAAAAGGCTCAGGTTTAGATTTTGAGAGAAGGAAGGAGAGTAAGAGAAAGAAAAAAGAATACTGAAAGGGTATACATGCTAAAAATCATTAAATTCTTCTAGTGTAAATGAATTCAATACTGACTGAGTTTTGGAGATGTTTCTCCATATTTTTCTTTTCTATGGAAGTCATCCAACTGGATACTAATTAGGCTAATGTTTAAATAAAATCTGATCTTAATATTTAATAAAATATTTTCATCAAAAGTACAGGATTTCTTTAGTATCATAATTGATTTAATTGTATATTATCATATACATGTTTATGCAATGATATTCTTGAGCCATTAAGAAGTATAAAGGTTGCAGTTTGCATATTTGTCTTAAGTTGGGCACTAGCTAATTTTGATATGATTCTAACAACCTGCTAAACTGGTGTTTTGGGGTAGTGTGTCCTTTGTTTTGTCTTAAATCAGTAAGTCATTATGTTCTGTGTATTCACCTGAGGACATTTTTTCTGTTATAATTTTAGTCATCTAATTGTGGATTTTTAACAGAGTCTTGTGGGAAAGCTGATTTGTAAATTCCTAAGCACTGTTTATAATTTATCTGGACTCTACATTTTGATCTTGAAATGAGTAAATATAAAAGTCTTTTCTTAAATATCTCCCCCTCTCTCCTTTTTCTGATGTGAGTGAGTGTGCATGTCACACACTTCTTTATGGATATAGGTGATCATCTGCAGAGGACAAAGAACAACAGAGTCAGTTTCTTCTATCACTCTCTACCTTATTACATTTAGACAGTGTCTCTCACTTTACTCCAAGCTAAGCTGGCTGTGAGCCAGCACTAGTGCCAGCAATCCTCCTTTCTCCATATCTCAAAGGCTGGGTTATAGGTGAGTATGCTCACATCCTCATTTGATGTGAGCTGTGGGCTTTGAACTCAGGCTCTCATTAGAGTAGCAAGCACTCTTACCCATGGAAACATCTTCCTGAGATTTCTATTCATTATTGTTTAAAATATGCACTGCTATTTTCATTAGATAAAGAAAACTAATTTAGAAAAGTTTAGTTGATAACCAATATCCAATTTTTCTATCGAAATCATTTTGTTTCTCCAAATCACGCCTGTTTTCTCCTTCCTGATTTCCTTTTACTTATTTATTTACTTATTTTTTTACACTCTAGATTTTATCCCCTCCCCCAGTCCACCTTCTGACTGTTCTACATCCCATACCTCCTCCCTACCTCTCTGCCTCCATGAGAATGTCTCCACCCCACGATCCCCCACCCCACCTGACCTCTAGACTGCCTGGGGCCTCCAATCTCTTGAGGTTTAAGTGCATCATCTCTGAATGAACACAGACCCGGCAGTCCTCTGTGATATATGTATTGGGGGCCTTATATCAGCTGGTGTATGCTGCCTGGTTGGTGGTCCAGTATTTGAGAGATCTCGGGGTTCCATGTTATTTGAGACTGCTTGCTGGTCCTCCTACAGGTTTGCCCTCCTCCTCAGCTTCTTCCAGCTTTCCCCTAATTCAACCACAGGGGTCAGCAGCTTCTGTCCATTGGTTGGGTGCAAATATCTGCCTCTGACTCTTTCAGCTGCTCGTTGGGTCTTCTGGAGTGCACTCATGCTAGGTCCCTTTTTGTCAGTGCTCCATAGCCTCAGGAATACTGTCAGGCATTAGGACCTTCCCTTGAGCTGGATCCCACTTTGGGCCTGTTGCTGGACCTTCTTTTCCTCAGGTTCCTCTCCATTTCCATCCTTGCAGTTCTTTCAGACCAGAACAATTATGGGCCAGAGTTTTGATTATGGGATGTCAACCCCCCCTCCCTCATTTGATGCCCTGTCTTCCTGCTGGAGGTGGGCCCTATAAGTTCCCTCTCCCTACTGTCCGTAATTTCATCCAAGGACCCTCCCTTTGAGTCCTGAGAATCTCTCACCTCCTCTAGTGCATTCTGGGGGGGGGTACCCCCAATGTCCTACCTCCCGAGGTTGCCTGTTTCCATTCTTCCTGCTGGCTATTAGGGCATCAGTCCTTTTCCCTTATTTACCCAGTCAGGTTCCCCTCTCCACCCACCCCTGTCCACTTTCCCTCCCAGGTCCCTCCCTCTTTCCCCAATAGCGCTTCCTTTCTTCTCCCTCCCAGGTGGGACTGAGGCATCCTACTTTCTTATTCATCTGCTTCCTCCTCCTTCTCCTCTCCTTCTCTTGTCTTAGTCGAGGTTATTCTATTGTTATAAAATCTTCTTTCTTTCTTTTCTTCTGCCTTTTTCCTTCCACCTTTTCCTTCCCTCCCTCCCTCCCTCTCTCTCTTTCTCTCTCTCTCTCTCTCTCTCTCTCTCTCTCTCTCTCTCTCTCTCTTTCTTTCCTTCCTTCTTTCTTTCTTTTTCTTTCTTCCTCACTAAATAGTTGTAAAAGCCCAAAGACCAGTATCTCTGTTACAATAATGCCTTCTAGATTCCATAGCACTGGTTGTCTTGCCAAACTGGATAGAGATTATTCTAAAGTCCCTTTCCTGGAAAAATCATATACATATACATACACATATACCTATACATATGCACTCATATGCTAAATTTATATAATTTTGGTACTCCGATATCCTTTCTGAAAAAAGCTTTTGAAGAAATTACCCAGAGTAATATCTTATGTTTTGTAAGAAAGATCGTACCTGATATAGCTGTAAAGAGACTGAGTTATAGCTTTGAGCCTGGTTGTTTCTTCAAAAAAAAAAAAAAAAAAAAAGTGCACTGTGCTCTCTGATAGGCCCCTAACTGCAGAGTCACACAAACATTTATCACCACGAATATTTTGACTGCAGTTGGCTGTTAAACAAATTCAGCCAATAATGACATTTAATTATTATCAGGGGTTTTGTGAAAAAAACTCTACACCCTCAGAATAAGATCTGATTAAGCTCTGAAGAGAAACCTGATGCTTTTCAGACTTCAGGCTTCGAATATCCCTAGAGGGTATTCACATGCCCTACTCTCCAAAAATTAGTTTTGCCTCTTCATTAATGAAGATGTGTTATTCCCACAGAGATGTGTATGTTACCATGTAGAAGCTAAGGAATACAAATTGATAGCTTATTTATACATGAACATAGCAATGGATCACCCGCCAAAAGAAATAGTGTGGACCAGAAAATAAATTTTGTTGAAAAGCATTTCTGAGTTCTGGAACACAAAAGTCTGAAGCACAAAAATGATAAAGAATTAAAAGATATGTTTATTTTATTTGTGGTATATGTGTGCATGTCTGTATGTGTTTGTGTGTATGTGTGTGTGCTCAATACTCACAAAAGTCAGAAAAACACAACAGATCTTCTAAATATGGAGGCACAAGAGGTTATGAGCTACTATGAATGTTATAGGTACTGAACTCTGGTTCTCTGTAAGTGCAGCAAGTGTCCTTAACTACAGGGCCATGTCTCCAGCATCTAATTTTCTTTTTAAGATTTATTTTTTTTTCATTAGTGAAGGATAGTTTATTCTCTTCCTACTTATATCAGCTTTGTAAATCTAAGTATGACTTCTTTCAACCCATCCAACAATTGAAATTATTTTTCTAAGCTAGGATTGTGAGGGATAGTTCTAAACATTTCTAGAAGTGATTATGCCCCATTCAATTCTGTTGAAAAATACAAGTTGCCAAAACAATTGGTATTAAGACTCCAAAATAACTACATTTTTATTGTTTCAGATAGTCTAGAAATTAAATTGAAGTGGGGGGGGGCAATTTCACTATATTTTATCTAATTCACATCACAGCAGAAATAGGATGTATTTTTAATAGATAGTGCTATCTGGATGGGGATCTAGGGATAAATATGTTCATCATATTCTGTGTATATAAAGGGAGATAATATGGGCTTTGCAGGTCTTGATTTCCTAACAAAATATTCCATCTAATTAAATAAGTATAAAACTATTCAACAGTTTTGTACTTTACATAAAGACAAAACTATCTAGCAACATGTCCTCCTTTTATCTTGTTTGAGTCTCAGTTTGTAAATAAATCCATTAATGAGATCTGCTGAATTATACATACTATTTACCTGTGTAAAGATGAGACAATGTCCTCATCTTTGGGATATGGTTTGAATGTGTAATGCCCACACAGGCTCATGTGTTGAACTCTTATACACTACTTGGTGGTCCTGTACTTGGATATCCTAGAAAATTGAGATATGGAGCTAGGATGGAGGATTTAGTTCATTGCTGAAAAAAGATAGATTTTGATACCTACATCTTTCCTGTTTCTGTTTTTCAACTGTCATGATATAAGCAGTGGAGTATCTTCTGCTCATCTCATAGGGTGTTATCTGTTGCTAATGTTCAACAACCATGTAAGAACTATGGACCTGGAACTGAAAACTCTGAACCCATAAGCTGAAACCAATCATCTTTTAATCTTTGTTTTCTTACATATTTGTCACAGTGATACTATCCTGATTATCCCACCTTTCATCCATAGGATTTCATATATTTTCCAGCTCCTAAATATTGTGCTTTTCTTTCCATGGTTAAATCATTATTTTAACAAAATGTTTAAATACTCACAGGCTACATTTAGAATATATTGTCTTGTCATTAGATTAACTATGGAAAATTTTGTTCATTAAGTTCATTGTTTCTGATATGAAGATCACACGCAGATCTCCCTTTAAACATATGCAAGGAGTTTAATATACAGAAGGGATATTTTAAGTGGGATTTAAGCACACAATTTGTATTTGCATTCTTTTCTTTTTTTTTCCTCATCTTTTCGTCTTAGAGTATCTACAACTAGAGTTTATTTTTGCATACAAAATTGAATAATTACAGATTGCATATGCTCCCTTAATGTCAATCTCAGAATTTAAATTTTTTTCATATTAACATATTTGGTAGGAAGTACATCTTCATGCTGCTCACTATCTGGGGGATTATGAAGAGAACCGTGCAGGAAAGAAGCCTGAAATTAGCAAATCCATCAGGCTCTCTGTTGCATTCTGAGAGCAATTCTGAGAGTGGTCCTCCAACTACCTCTATTTGAATTAGGAGACTCTTCTCTACCACGAAGATTCCACTTTCTTTTAAAACCAGTTAGCTATGCTCTCTTTCAAATACTTATTAATGGGTATCTCCTTTAGCTCCATGGAAGACCTCACTAGGCTTTTGTGAAGACAAATTGTTGGAAATAATTCACTGTTAAAACATTTTTAGTGATTCTTCATGAGTAAGATGAATGAAGAGAGTGGTTCAATTACCCCATTGCATTTAAAATTCCTTGTCTGAAATGAGCCTAAAATTATTTTCCAGAAATTTAAGACACAAATTTCCAGCTAAGACTCACATAACCCTAGGCATGTGGAGCTAACAAAAATCCTAAAATAGCACCTGCTTTTTGTTTGGCATTGGTTCACATGGATTTATTTATTTATTTAATTATTCATAATTACAATTAGCATTCTTTTTTAAATTATCATTAGAGATCTCTGAGTTTTCAACATGAATTTTTCTTTTAATAGATTTTTCCTTTATTTACAATATCTCCTCTCCCAGATTCCCCTCCAAAAAATAAAATAAAATAAAATAAAATAAAAATAAAATAAAATAAAAGAAAAGAAAATAACAAAAACTAAAACAAACTCCTGTTCCCTCCCCCTTCCGCCTTCTCCCCACCCAACCCCTTCCTGCTTACTGGCCCTGGCATTCCCCTACACTGGGGCATAGAACCTTCACAGGGCCAAGGACCTCTCCTCCCATTGACAACCAGCTTGGCATCCTCTGCTATACATATGCTGCTGGAGCCATTATTCCCACCATGTGTACTCTTTGGTTGGTGTTTTAATCCCTGGGAGCTCTGAGGGTACTAGTTAGATCATATTGTTGTTTGTCGTAAGGGGCTGCAAACCCTTCAGCTCCTTGGTTCCTTTCTCTAGCTCCTTCATTGGGGACCCTGTACTCAGTCCAATGGATGGCTGTGAACCTCTACTTCTGTATTAGTCAGGTACTGTCAGAGCCTCTCAGGAGACAGCTATATCAGATTCCTGTCAGCCAGCAATTGCTGACATCCGCAATAGTGTCTGGATTTGATGACTGAATATGGGAAGGATTCCCAAGTGGAACAGTCTCTGAATTGGACTTCCTTCAGTCTCTGCTCCATAGTTTGTCTCTGCAACTCCTTCCATGGGTATTTTGTTCCCCCTTTTAGGAAGGATCAATGTTTCCACACTTTGGTCTACCTTCTTCATGAGTTTCTTATGGTTTGTGGTTTGTACTTTTTGTATTCCGATCTTCTGGACTAATATCCACTTATCAGAGAATGCATATCATGTTTGTTCTTTTGTGATTGGTCCTTATTATATGTTGGAGCATCTTCTGGGTATATGCCCAGGAGTGGTATCGCTGGGTCCTCTGGTAGTACTATGTCCAATTTCTGGAGGAACAGCCAAACTGATTTCCAGAGTGATTGTACCAACTTGCAGTCCCACCAGCAATGAAGGAGTGTTCCTCTTTCTCCACAACCTCTCCAGCGTCTGCTGTCACCTGAGTTTTTTATCCTAGCCATTCTGACTCGTGTGAGGTGGAATCTCAGGGTTGTTTTGACTTGCATTTCCCTGATGACTAAGAATGTTGAACATTTCTTTAGGTGCTTCTGAGCCATTTGGTATTCCTCAGTTGAGAATTCTTTGTTTAGCTCTGTACTACATTTTTAATGGATTTATTTGGTTCTCTGGAGTCTAACTTCTTGAGTTCTTTGTATATTTTGGATATTAGCCCTCTATCAGATATAGGATTGGTAAAGATCTTTTCCAAATTTGTTGGTTGCCATTTTGTCCTATTGACAGTGTCTTTTGCTTTACAGAAACTTTGCAATTTTATGAGGTCCCATTTGTCAATTCTTGATCTTAGAGCATAAGCTATTGGTGTTCTCTTCAGGAAAATTTCCCCTGTGCCTATGAGCTCAAGGCTAAATTTTGATTTCAGAAAAGGTAAAAAGTATTGTTCAGATTTCATGGAGTTATTTGGTATTATAAATTTTACATGCCAAAACCAGAGATAGGAAAAATGTTAGAAACCCCAAAATTTAATTTGCTTTAATTATCCCTATTAGTACTTGCCTGTTGCTACTGAGAATGCTGGGCTGGTTATCCTAGCCATTTCCCTACTCCTGTTTTAGAGTCCTTCATCCTTTGCAAGGATAGACCTCAGGAAATTATTCTTGAAACATAATTAATCATGCATCTCCATCTTGGGTGTGGCTGTTCCCACCTACTGCTTCAGCACTGAGAGGCAGAAGCAGGAGGTCAATGGTACATTCAAGGGGCAACCTGGTATTAAAGGCAAGACACTATCTCAAAACACACAACCTAGGAAGACTAAGAAAAACAAAGTTGATACACATGAAATGCATTTTTCTGATAATTCAAGTAGATAATGAGATCTTTGGGATGATATAGAATTATAAACTTATTTCTTGCATTTTATTGCTCTGTATGTTTGATTCTACTATCAAACTAACATAATTGAGTTCAGGAACAGTATTGCATATGGACCATTATTCTCACCTGCCACAACAAATTTTCTTACTGTAAATTATATGGAGACATTTGCGTATCTCTTGGTCTGTGTGTAGAGTCAATAGACTCCTAAGTTCCCATTACAATTCCCAAGAAGGCAGAACAAGACTTCATACTTGCAAGATAATAACGAACATGATTAATGGAAAAATAATCAAAACTTTTTTGCTCAAAGATACATAAGGGAAATAATAATTCTGTAAATGTGCTAAAGAATTCTATTAGACACATTTAAGAGTCAGAGGATCTGACTTTTTTAGAATGAAGGAAGCACAGTAGTTTGTAGAATGACCAAATATTGGCCAGTCTTATTTTTTCTTCGACATTGACTGTAGGTATTAATGCATCAGGAGGTATCCAGTAAGATGAATTTTAAAATTCGCTTTAAATATTAATGAAAACTCGTAGATAATCTGAACTATTCAGGTGTATCTGCTTCAGTGACGATTTGCACCATTTTAAACATTGACGAGAGCCTTTTCTTTTCATTGATACAATTAAATCTTTTTGGTCTACCATCATAATATTCCTACTCTGCTGTAAAAGTTATAGCAACTGACTCTACCAGTGCATGGTTTGTATGCTAAAAATATAAGATGGGCTCATGACATGGCACATGGTTAAAACACTTGTCCATAAGCCTCAATATCTAAATTTAATCCTTGTATTCCACAAAAAAGGAGAAAGGAATGAAATAAATCCACTAGCACACCATGCTTTGTGTGTACAATAATAATAAATAAGAGAAAATAAAAAATAATTTACAAGTTGAAAAAACCTACCTCATTAATTGACTTAATTCACTTATTTGTTTGCATATTCAGATTATATTAGAATATCTTCTTTCATATGTTAATTATAAAATGCAAAATCCATTACAAAATAATTAGAACAAAATTAAAGTATAAATATGGAAAGTTATCTTTTTTTTTTTTTTTTTTTTCGTTTTTCAAAAGAGGGTTCTTCTGTGTAGCCCTGGCTGTCCTGGAACTCACTCTGTAGACCAGGCTGGCTTCAAACTCAGAAGTCCACCTGCTTCTGCCTCCCAAGTGCTGGTATTAAAATTTATAAGTAAATAATGCAAAAGAAACAGAACTTAGCATTACAAATTTATTGTCAGATACTAATAGAACCTTTCAAAATAATTGGTTTTCTAGGTGATGTTTATTTGACATTATAATAAACCCTCATTTTAACAAACAACAGCCTATTGAGTTTTGTAATGTCTTCTTGGATAAGAGAGGGGGAAGAAAAAAATTAAAAAAAGGATGTGATATCCTGAAGACTGAATTCTTGTCCAAGTCTATGAGTTAATATAAAACTAGAAGGAGTTTCCATAAATTAGCATTTTTAAGATATTAATTAAAAGATGTCTGCTCCTTCTGTACTCCATGATTGTATTCTGAATCACTCGTATTTTCTCTACTTCATATCATGGTGATGGGTCTAGTTTATAGGCTTTCATTTGCTAATTGCACACAGGTAATAACTAAAAAATATACCAGTTTTATTTAATCTACTGTAAATCTACATGATACCCACATAAGATTACAGCTTGTGAGACAAAACATATTGTCAAGCTGATGAATATTGGTGAAACTTTGGAAAACTCAGAATTAAAGAAAAAGTCATCAAGTTCGATTTGGTAGTCAATAGTGGACTCACCCATAAAGTAAAATACTAAGGAATTTTCCAATACACTATGTATTTAAATGCAAACCACATATATTTTCTAATGCATATGAGCATGGTAATTGGACTAAGGATGAGCCTGTGAAAATAAAGGAATAAATATTTAGAAACAAAACTTGACACTCTTCCTTTATTACAGTGAAGAGAAATGGTACAAATAAATCTTCCTTCCTTCCTTCCTTCCTTCCTTCCTTCCTTCCTTCCTTCCTTCCTT
>JADRCD010205623.1:3935-15802 GCA_019843815.1 Montemys delectorum | reverse complement strand
TTCTTTCTTTCTTTCTTTCTTTCTTTCTTTCTTTCTTTCTTTCTTTCATACTTTTATTAACTTTTTGAATAATTCATATAATATATCTTGACTATATTAACTCACAGCTTCTCCTCTTAACTCCTTCTAGATCTATGCAGCTCCCTACTTTCACAACTTCATATCCCTTAAAAAATCATAATAGTTGATGAATTCTGATTAATGATGTCCATATATTTCTTTTTTATTAGAAATTTTCTTTATTTACATTTCAAATGATATATTTCTTAGTATTAGTGGGACACTGCACTGTGGTTAACTTTATAGAACCAAGATCTTTAAGAAAACCATGCCCCTTTCCCTAAGAAGCCACAAAGTGTCCACAGATCCTCAGTTAGGGATGGGCCTCATGTACCCCTTCCCAATCCCTACTAGATTGTTACCTGACTTTTATCTTTTGCTGTGACTGTTGCTGGGAGTTCATCAAAGCTTTTGGAATGTGTTTTAAAGGCTAAGGATCAGTCCTTTAAGTGTCTCCAAAGAATATACATATATCTGGCACTGGTAGTGGTAGTGGGGGACATTTTAGGTAAAGGGAGATATGTTTCTTTAGACCCTGTCTTTCTCACTTAAGATTCTCCGGGTCTCCTGATAGTTATTGGATTTTTTTCTTTTAAAATATCTTTATTCTCATTTTTAAAAATGGTTATATGTGCATGTATGCATTTCCACGTGGTTGCCTACAGAGACCAGAAGGTATCTGATTACAGGTGGTTGTGAGCCTTTCAAGATGGATGCACATAATTAAACTCTAGACTTTGGCAAGAACTGTGAGCATTCTTAACCAATAAGCCATGTCTTCAGTCTCCATCAATGTTTTTTGTAAATTAACGCTTCCTGGGAATTAGGAAGAAAATCAGACTTTCTGTGTCCTTGTTCAATTGTTTCCTGTTCATGGTTCATTGTCATTGATTTTGGGAGCAGATACTGTTCTCTGGAAAGAAGAGGCTACCTTTTCAGATTTCCTTACAGATCTCACAACATGATTAGTCTAAGCACTGAAATTCAGGGTTCCATCTGACTATCTTTGTCATGGTTAATTTTTAATACCAGCTGTCCAAGTGAGTTCCTAAGGACAAAAGACCAGGCTTCAGGCATAGGCCCAACTATAGTTTAAGTCTTCTCCAACAGGACATGAACATTTTAAGAAATATCTCATTCCTTCATGGGGATTCATATATTTATACAGGGTTTTTAAACCTCATAAATCAATGTGTCCTTGATTTCAAATTTATGCCTTATACAACTGTCAAAATCAAGTTATAACCCAAAGTGATATTTCATAAGTGGAGGGACAGAAAGAGTTAAGTTTATACAGTTTTACTCAAAAGAATATAATACAAGAACATTTCATCACAACCAGAATATTATCATATAAATGTGCAGATTACAGCCAAGCTCTATGAAGAATGATGAATTGGGACCAGTGTAATGATCCAATAATCTGGCAAAATTCCTCCTGCAGACATCCTTCATCTTAAAACCATGATGGATTCTTGTTGGAATAATGACTAATAGACATTAACTTCTCTATTTCAAGTAAAAAAAAAAATCCGTTATAAATTTATCTCCAATTAGCCAAACAGCTTTAAGCCACAGTTTAGGCAAAATATCATCCTGTACCTGAACAAACAGGTTTTTGCCTGCAGACTGACTCTGGGTTAAGCAATGTGTCTTCTAGAAAAGGGAGCAAGAGGGGTGTAACATTCCTTCATTTTCTTCACAACTTCCATGTACTTTCGCTTTGATGTAGTCCTCGATAAAGAAATGAAGATAGCAATCATTAGTGTATCTAAAATTTTAGGGAAGGTCCTGTAGATATTTTAATGAGCATTAGAGATTTTACAATATTCTCACTCTGGTCTCCCGGACTGGAAACCTGCTTTGAAGGAGAGACTACCCTCAGCTTTTGAGAACCATGAAGCCATTTGAACAAAAAGCACACAAAAGCTGGGAAGGTAATATTATTTTAATAGAGCTAAGTATATACCATGGGAATAAAATAGTTCAGGCAAAGAACATCTGTGAAAGGTGGTGCTTAAATTCACTCATCATTCTGCCTCTTTCAGCAGACAGTTTAAACATCACTTTCTATAGAAAGCTCTAAGCTGCTAACCTCAAGCCCATCTTCTTGGAAGGAGAGTTATTTGGAAAAATACATCCATATAGCCCCTAAAGCTGCTATCCAAAATGCTTTTATGGTAATGCTTTTATGGTAATTTCAATAAATTGAAATATTATTTGCGTGTATGTGTTTTTCTCTCTCTCTCATTCTATGTGTGTGTGTGTGTGTGTGTGTGTGTGTGTGTGTGTGTGTGTGTGTGCTTTCTATTAGAAAAGGTGGGGAATTTGGTCGCAGTGAAAACTAGTTTGTTGGAAATAATTTTCTTGATTAGTTGTTTTGACTATGTAGAATCAAAATCTACAAACATGCTTATGCTTGTGTAAGCAAGCACCTAAACCATTGTATTATATGTGTACATTTAACTCCATTATCTATTGATATATAAATGTGTGGGCATATACAGGTATAGATTGACGCTAATGAGGCTCATATCAGGGTGTGTCTATAATAATTATCTATTATTAAGTGTTCATTTTATTATGCATATTGCCTTTAGATAAGTTAATTTGGGGGATGGTGAGATCATTCAGAGACTTAAAACCACTACATTTGAATTTAGAAGATCCAGATTCTATTCCCAGCACTTTACTTGGTGGATAAAAACTGTAAGCCTAGTTTCAGGCAATCCATTTCCCTCTCTGGCCTCACTGAGCAACAGAAATGCAAGTGGTACACAGACATACAGATAGACAAAATGGCCACAAAGACAAAAAAATAGATTTAGACTACATAAGAAGCTAGAGTGATAATTACAGTTTTCAGAAAGTGCTAATAGGGTCAGAGAAGTAAATCCAGCCCAACTACACTGAAATGGATCTACTGAACTCTAGAGAAGTGTGAAGTGAATATTGGTGTTCTCTTATAACTATTTATTACAAAACACTTTTGCACTTTTCAAACAATTAAAAAAATCAAGTACAAACAAAATAAAGTACCTCTCAATGAATTTCTGGAGGCTCATTACTGATTGAAGTACTAGAAAAATAACTCCAGGCACGTTTTCATTTCACCTGTAAATTTTATCTTTGTTTACCTCTTTACTGTTTTACTTATTATTTATTGACTTATTATAAATGTAGGTTTTATTTGCCTGATGTAATTGTCATTTCAAAGGCTTACTACAGAATACTCCTTGTATTTCTTTGTTAACTTTGGCTTGCTGGTTCAACTCTTCTGAATCAAACACCTCTCCAAGCTCACTAGTTCAATCTGGCTTCTTTTAGCTTCTTACTAAATTGCTCTTTTTGGCCTCAAACTAACTCTGGCAATTTGTCCTATTTGTCTGACTTCTTATTGTCTGGCTTCAAATGCTTCTGCTGACCTGCATTGAACTGCAGGAACTCATGAACAAATTCAAACCCACTGCAGTGAACTCCCTGCATTGATTCAATTCACTGAACTCCCAACTCCATTGCACTGAAGTCAACTGACTGAACTGAACTCACCTGAATTCCACTCACACCACTGCTTTCCAATTAGACGTCCTTTCAAATTAGATGTCTTTATACAAACTAACCTTATCTACATAGTTTAGGATTAAAGGTGTGTCTGTATTCCAGCCAGATGGATTAAAGGTGTGCCATTCTAGTCAGACTACAGAGACCAGGAAGTTCTTCAGTTGTGAGACCTTGTCAGAGAAGCCATGTTGCTGGATTAAAATTCCTCTACAACTTATACATGCATAAGCACATATGTGCCAGAGAACAATTTGTTCTTTCCTGCTACCTGTGGGTCCTTAGTTTCTGCCTGAGGTCATCAGGTTTGGTTGTAAACACCTATTTTACTGAGACATAGTACTGCACCTATTCAAACTTTTACAGAAAATACAAATTCATTTTACAAATAAAACAAAGTTTCCAGTGTTTTTGATGCCATCTAATACATAGCCCAAGCTAAAATATCCCAGATAACTTTTAGAATCACTGTGTGTATGCGTGTGTGTGTGTGTGTGTGTGTGTGTGTGTGTGTGTGTATGTGTGTGTGTGTGTGTGTTTGAGTCTAAGTCTTCCCTTTTCAATGTGTGTGATTCTCTCCTGTCTCATCACTGTGAAACCATTATCTGTCTTGGTTGTTCAATACCACTAACAAGATGAATTGTGGTCTAGGTAGTCATTCCATCTGGATTCCTTTTCTTTCTCTTCCTGGCCTACAGCAAGGCTCTTTTACATTCTCACACTACTTGAATAGAAGTCAAATCTAGCATCATGCTCTGATTCAGCTATTTGAATAGACAACCTCATGGGCTTCTTGTGCTCTGTATATGAACACTGAGTCAGTCATGGAAGCCCAGAATAAAAAATATTTTTTCATAAGACACAAATTTCTCCATTTGAGACAGGTTGACTTCAAAAAATTATTTTAGTCATTTGAGTGTGTTCCAGTGTGAATGTACATGCATGCCTGGTGACCACTAAATGCATGAAAGGATACTAGATCCCCTGGAGGTAGAGTTACAGTCAGCAGTGAGAGCGGCCCAACATGATTTCTGGGAACAAAATCCTGATCATATGGAAATGCACAAATCCTCTTAATAGGATCTATTTATTTTAGCCCCAAAGTTTGCTTTATTGAGACTTTTCTGAGAACCCTATTTCTGGAAAAACTTTTAAGATGCCAAGGCCACAAAAGTGAAAGGCTGACAATGACTTTATTTTTTGGAGAGAAAATAGTTACCATATTTTTGTAAAAGGTTGATGCCAACCAATATATTTTATCAGTCTACTCAATAGTACCACTGAATGTAGTAGTCAGGCATCAGGATGCCACATGGCCATAACAAATGATCTCAGTGATGAGGGTTATGGAGGCACCTGAAGCAGAATGCCTGCAGTAGTTACAGTTCAGTTGGAAAACACTGGAGCCTCAACACAGGGAACTCCGAAGATTTCAAAACAAAGTGAGCTGTGATCTTCTCAGGAACACTGTGGTTCATTCATATGAGGAAAATGCTAGCAGATATGTGGTTAAAATATTAAAATTAAATTCCAGTATAAAAAACATCCAGAAGGAAGTCTGTGCCAGTGTACAACCCAAAACACATACACATACACACATGCACACAGATGTGCAGCACACACATACATATACACATGTATAACACATATACATATATACACATGTACTATACACACACACACACACATATATACATGTATGCAACACACATATACGCATGTGCAACACACAAAACAAACACATACACACACAGGGTTTTTTTTGTTTTTTGGTTTTTTTTTTTTGTTTTTTAGAGACAGGGTTTCTCTGTGTAGCCCTGGCTGTCCTGGAACTCACTCTGTAGACCAGGCTGGCCTCGAACTCAGAAATCTACCTGACTCTGCTTCCCAAGTGCTGGGATTAAAGGCGTGCGCCACCACTGCCCAGGAAGAGTTTTTGTAATTCAGGAAAGACAAGGTGACTTTGAAAAATGTAAAGCTTTTTCATCATAGTCATAAACAAATCAAATGAGTTTATTTCCTATGCATAAATGAATGAAAGGGAAGCAGAAGCCTAATGTTGAGAAATGAGAGTCTTTAGATTGCTAATTTTTTTCTAGGGGAGGACATCCGGTTCCTTTCTGGAAGCAAACTTTCAACAATCAAGATACCATTCTGTCACAAGCTTAGAGATATGATGTAAATTGGTTCAGAAATGTGTTACATCTCAGCTGGGGATGAAATTATACAAGAAAAATTCCTTTGTTTTAATAAGCTAGTTTAATCTTGCTTCACCTTTAGCCAAGGTTTTGCTAAGTGCAGTGCTAGTAAGAAGGCATGTACAATCACTTCAAGGAATAGATTCTAGGTTTTCATTCTCTTTGTTTTTCTATTTTCTTATAGGAATTCTTGAACAGACTCCTCAGATAAGCTGAGTACTCATAGAGGGATTTTAGCACAAAGTGTCAATTGACTATGGCAGCAAGAGAGCTGTTTCAATATCAGGACATGCTGGCTCAGTCCTAGAAGCTAGAAGCACAAATGGGACTTGGGCATTATTAGCTGAGCTGGTTCCTTTTGAAATCTGAGAGGAAGTACCTCCCTTGATCCTTACAATTTTCCATCGAGCATAAGTCTTACTTGAACTTCAGAAGCATGGTCAGATCTCTGATATCTCTTTGTGTGGGCTGTGTTCACATCTTTCTGTAAGTATATCAATCACTGAGTTAGGTGGCCAACCTTCTCTGCTATCACCCAACCACATCTATAGTTGTGTCTGCAGGGATCTAATTTTTGAACAAACTTACCTAAACATAGCAGACCAATCTTATTACTATGATAAGCTATTAGACTTACAAATCTTATAGTTCCAGGAAACTTAGATTTAGCGTTTTTTTCCCCAGATTTGGATGTAGGGTTGTTCTGTACATTTTGGAAGTTTGATAGGTACCTCCAGTCACTACCACCACCACCACCACCACCACCACCACCACCACCACAACAACAACAACAACAAGCAAGCAAGGAAGCCAGATGGCCCCATCCTAAGGTTGGATGGCACAAAGTATCACCAATGGAGACTGATCATGAAGACATCAAGCCATTTTTCTATTCCCTATAGAACTTGAAAAATGAATATATGCAAGCTAACTGGTATTATTGCTTTTCTGCAATACAAGTGAAATAAGGCAACTTTTTCAAATAGGGCTTTTTGTTGTTTTTAAATATGACTTTTAACCTTATGATATTATAATGTCATTACATCATTTCTACCTTACTTTTCTTTGCTCTGTGATAATTATTTTCATACCCAGATACAGAGACTTATTGACATTGAACCCACTTCTCAATTGTCTCATATTGTAACTCTTTGGGCTTTTAATTATATTTCCCTGAAAATAAATATAAATATTCTTCTCATTACTCTAACAACAATTACTCTTTTCATTGCTGTAACAACATGCCTTAAAAAGCAACTTAATAGAAGAGGAATTTATTCTACCTCATCAATTAAATCAAGATATATACCATCATGGAGGGAAAGCCATAGTGAAACAGTTGCTCCCCATTGTGATGCAATTAAGGAATAGAGATCAAACAGGAAGAGATAGAGACTAGAAGAACTATAGAAGGGCTGTATTAATTCTAGATCTTCTGTTTTCTCAAAAACAACAGTAATTCCATTTTTTACATGAAGTATTAAGAATTTTGTTGTTTGTGTTACATTAAAATCCCAAAAAGAGAAGAGAAATTAGCTATCACAGTGAACTGTATTTACAAGGAAGGATGGTAAATTGGTTTGACTTCAAGTTGAAATCTATGGGAGCTAAGACATCAGAAACTTCTGGAAGGAGTTTGGGTAATTGAGAAGAATTATTAATGTAAAACTGTGTGCCTGGAAATCACTGTATTCAGTGTCATGACTATTTGCTTGTTAGTGAGCAGCAGACAAGTTCTATAATCTAAACATATATATTTTTTTAAAAAATTAAAGTTATTTTTATTTTTCATAGTTATATATATATGTATATGTATAATGTTTATATATTTCATATTGTCTGCACTAAATTACATGTTCTATGTCCATGAAAAAGTCCTTGAAAGCCAGACGGTGTCTGATTCCTCAGAACTAAGGTTACAGGCAGTTGTAAACCACTGTCTGTATAGGTGTGGGAAACTAAAACCTCTATCCATTGAAAGGACAACAAGTACTCCTAACCATTGGGCAGTCTCTTTAAATGTATCTTAAGTGATGTCAAATACATTTCTCACCTCATTCTTCAGCTAGCTATGTGACCTTGTCAAAACTCAGCTCTATTATTTCTACTTCAGTAAGATGAAAAAGAGTTCCTTTTTTGGTAAGACACTAGTAATAGATATGTAAGCACACACCAGTTGCTGAGAATTATATTCATCAGAGTAAATACTCATTAAATATCATAAATAACAATCATTGTATCTCTGTTGTATAAGAGATATTTTGATAATCTAATCATCCATTGTCTAAATAACCAGCCCATCAATGGCTTATATTCTCTAATGACCTAAATTTATTATTTACCTTTACTTTTGTGTATTAACACCAAGAAAACAAACAATAGTCAGGGTGGCACCTTAGGTCAATAGTTCTTTTGCTTTTTTATTTTACTTTATTTTTTATTTTTCCCTCATAATATACATCCTGACCAGAGCTTCCCTTCCCTCCACTCCTCTCCGACCCCCCTGCACTGCCTTGTGTCTCCCTCCAAGATACATTTTTCATTTCCCTTCAGAAAAAAAGAGCAGACCTCCAAGGAATAACAATTGAACATGACCTAACAAAATGCACACAACTATGCACAAACCTTCATATAATGGATAGATGAGGTGGTCCAGTAGGAGGAAAATGTTCCCATATGCAGATGAAAGAGTCAGACACAATCTCATTCCCAGTGTTAGGAGTCCAGAAAAATCCCAACCTTAACACCTACAGCAAGTATGCAAAATGGCCTGATGCAGATCCATGCAGACATGGTTGACACGCCAGTCTCTGTGAGCCACTCTGAGCCCTACTTGGTTGATTCTTTGGACCAGGTTCTCCTGGTGTCCTCCACCTCTCTGGATCCTACAATCTTCTCCCTATTCTGAGGGGTTTTGTCCTAGCTCTGTCTAATGTTTGGCTGTGGGTTTCTTAATCTACTCCCAGCAGATGTTGGAAGAAGCCTTTCTGATGAGAATTATGGTCTATGAGTATAGCAAAATAACATTAAGAGTCATTTTTATTGACCTTTTTTTTTTTCAGTAATGTTTGCTTCAAAATTAGCTTGTAGAGTCACCCTGTTTCTGGATGCTGGAAGTCCCAGAAGTGTTGAACATGGTCTCCCTTTTGTATTGGTAGAATTACATAGTAAAAATGACCATATTGTCAAAGGTGGTTTACACAGATACAATGCAATCCTATCAAAACTTCAAGTCAATTCTGTACAGAGCTTGAAAGGATAGTATTCAATTTCATATGGAAAAATAAAAAACCAGGATACCTTAAATAATAATAAATTATCCAGAATAATAAAAGATCTTCTGGTGGTATCACCATCCCTCATTTCAAGCTCTACTACAGAAGTATAGTAATAAAATCCACATGGTATCGGCCTAAAACCAGACATGATCAATGAAATTGAATTGAAAACCCATACATAATTATGCATACCGATGGCTACCTGATTTTTGATATAAAAATATTGAAGCAATACACAATGCAAAAGGAAAGTATCTCCAACAAGTGGTGTTGGTCTAACTGGGTATCTACATGTATCACAAATAAATCCATATTTGTCACCCTACCGAAAACCCAAATCCAAGTGGATCAAAGAGCTCAACATAGAACAGGACACACTAAATTTGATAGAAGAGGAAATGGGGAATAGGCTTGAATGCATTGGTGCAGCACACAACTTCCCAAACAGAACAGAACTCCAACAGTGCAGGCACTAAGACTGACTATTAATAAATGGGGCCTTATGAAATTGAAAAGCTCCTGTAAGGGAAAGGATACCGTTGATAGGACAAAACAGCAGCCTACCAAATGGGTAAAGGGTTTCACCAACTTCATATCCAATAGAGGGCTAGAGTAATGGTTCTTAGCCATGGGTGCCTTTTTCCCTGTAGGATACATGGTCAGACCTGAATACAGTTTCAATTATGAAAATAAAATAGTTACTCCTGTCACGCAAGAAAAATCCAGGCATCCTGCTAAAAACCTGTGCACAGGAAAGTCCTCCTTGTCTACCTATAAACTATCTGATAGAAAAATTTTAAGGGGTATTTACTATCAGAAATGTATAAATCACATCAGTGAGATTGGTAGAAAATATAAGCAGAAAAAGATGCCACATCCAAACAATGGATATGCCAGTGCTCACCTCCCAACTGAACATTCCTCCCATTTCCTCTAGGGTTCGGTCAACAACACAGATAAGTTTGGAAGGATGCTAGAGTAAGATACAGAGGAGGGTAAGTAAGTCTTGTGAGCATGACAGAACCAATGCAATTATGACACCATTGTAGTATAGGCTGTCAACAATGGGGCTACACAAGACTAGGCCTGACAACAATCAATCATTATTTAAGGAGAGTCTCTTGTCACCCTACTGATCTCTGCTAAGCTACGTGCTATTAATGGACTCTGAAAAAGGGGCAGCAATCATCTTTAGCTTGACCCTATGATGGGATCAAACTTTCTAATAGCACCAAAAGCCATAAGACACAGAAAGTCCTGGTTAAACTTAGTGGCTCATAAAGCTAAGCAAAATGTTCTAAGTGCAAGAAAGGTACTTCTGTGGTAGGAAATAGGGTTGGGAGAGGTGATGCCAGCAGCTAAGAGGTACTACATCCCCATGAAAGTGGAGAACAAAGGAAAAGAAAAGTAAAAACAAAAACAAAAAGCAAGGGTGAATAGGAGAGAAGGCATGCCTACCCTAAAGATGGAATTCACCCTGCTAGATGAATGAAGGACTCTTGTCTAGAATTCAGAAGTTTGACTTTCTAAAGAAAGCTTCTAGGATCAGCATAAATCCATCATCTTCATACGTAGCACTAAGTTGTGGAAACTAAAAGAAATTAAATTCTCCAGTGGATCACTGGCCATGTGTGCAAAACTTCTCATAAAATTAATACATATGACACAATAGCTTGAGATGACTTCCCAGACTTTTCCCCAGGGATAGATAATATAACACATTTTAAAAGGTCTCCAGATAGATATAAAGCCAGTTTTTGTGTAACGATGTCATCTGCCTACATTAACTGTTTACATAAAGACTAAATTGATTAGGAATTTTAAAATCTGAGCACCTGGATAATGTCTTTTTTCTTTTTAATGTTTGCTTTCCACTCTATCACCTTGTCAATTAAGAAACTAAGCACAGTGGGTAGTTTTCAAAGCCCTAGTGGAATTGGTTAGTACCCATCTGGGCCCTTCCAGCCTGCTACTGGTTTAAAGTAGGTATTTGGTTTTTCATATTTTAAGTATTTTCATATTCAAGTCTCCAAGGAAGATTTCCAAAACAATGTGTAACTTTAAAGAAATGTATCTCATGTTATCTGTTTTAGAGATATGGTCAACCATCTTTGACCACAAGGGAGTTAGTGAATAATTTAAAGCAAAGCAAAAGCAAACAAAGATCTGTAAAATAATAACAAGTGCTCACAGCCTCAAAAGTAAGCAAGGATAGAGCATGTAGCTCAGTTGTCAGAGTGCTTTCATGGTGATGAGAAAGCCCTGGGCTACATCCCTAGCAGTGCGTACACTGGACATGGTGATACATGTCTGAAGAAGGAGGATCAGATGTTTAAGACAAAATTTGGCTACATAGTGATTTTGAAGCAAGCATGAGTTCTATGAGACTCTGAATCAAACCTACATTGGAGCCACATTAAAAATTAGATTTAGAGATAATTGTGTATGATCCTAGAGCCATTGTGAGAGACAGGTAAATCATTGAGGATTGCCTGCTAGTTAGAAAGCACTCTGGCAAGTTCTGGTTTAGAAAGACTATCTTTTGGTCTATGGAGCAGAGACTGAAGGAAGAACAAGCATATAGCTATCTCCTGAGAGGCTCTGACAATACCTGACTAATACAGATGTAGAGGCTCACAACCATTCATTGAACTGAGTACACTGTCCCCAATGAAGGAGTTAGAGAAAGGATCTATGGAGCTGAAGGGTTTGCAGCCCCTTAGGACGAACAACAATTACTAACTAGTACCCTCAGAGCTCCCAGGGACCCAAC
>JADRCD010205622.1:2321-37479 GCA_019843815.1 Montemys delectorum | reverse complement strand
TGTGTGTGTGTGTGTGTGTGTGTGTGTGTGTGTGTTGATGACTATGACCTGGTATGACCCTACCTATGGTGTCTCTTCATCTATTTAACCTTTTTATATATCCTACACTGGGACAAAGTCATTGTGTCCCCTGGGTTTGGGCAGATGCCCTTCTGATATGATGACTGGACCAGTGCTTTGGGGGTGACCAAGACTTAGGAGTGTCTCACCCTGTCAACCTCTCTCATTATAGAACATACTCTATGGTAGCTTCCTGACAGGAACAATCTCCATTCTTACAGAAGATGAGTTGGAGGGCTTAAGGGAAGAGCAGAGGCTCTGGCTGGTACCTGAGTGCAGGCAGAAGCAGTACTCCATGGGGCCTGGGGCTGTGGGGGTGTGGCAGAAGACAGCGAAGCTCGTCAGTACAGAACCTTCCTCTGGGTCAATCATGCAGGCAGGCACTTCAGGTCGAGGTAGCATGCTGATCACATAGGTATCCTCCCCATAGGCGCGGCTGGTCAATGCTGGGAAGTAAAGATTCATTGTGCTTAGAGGACTGTGTGTCCAAAACTTTAACCCCTCTTCAGGATGACCTTGGAACTTGCTAAACAAAGATATCTGGCGCTTTGCAGACCAGCAGCCTCTGACATCTCTAGAGATCCTGGAGCAGGCTCCCAAATACTCCTAACAATTATCCCTAGGGCTCACTGAGAAAGTGGGCGGATGTGGGACTGCTAGTTCCTATCTAAGTGGCCTTAGCTTGACCTCTGTCATCTGTAAAGTGGAACCAATAATAACTTCCTCATAGGACTACATGAGCAAATTACCCAGAAGTCAGAGCGCCAAACCGGGGAGGAACCGAGACTGGAGCTGGAAGCAGGTGGATGCTACCCAGAAGCCATCTGTTTCCAGCCTCACACCCTCAGCACTGTGAGCCGCTCTCCATCCTGCAGCAGTGTACTTCCACATCCGACACAGCCAGAGTTCAAAAGAGCACTGGCCACAAGAGCTAAGCAAAGGAGAATCTTTTTCCTTTTTAATGGTTTATTTATTTTTATTTTATGTGCATTGGTGCTTTGTCTGCATGTCTGTCTGTCTGTGTTTGTCTGTGAGAGAGCAACAGACCCTCTAGAGCTGGAGCTATGAACAGTTGTGTGCAGCCATGTAGGAGCTGGGACTTGAACCCAGGTCCTTGGGAGAAGCAGCCAGCGCTCTTAACTACTGAGCCAATCCCTCCAGCCCCAACAAAGGGGTTTAATTGGTTACAACTAAGGTCTTGGCCTAACTCAGTTGAGAAGGTCTGAGGCAGAGGAGGTGCGTCCACGGCCCAAGTGCCCACCTCAGTTTGTCTGGCTGTGGTTGCTCTGTGGGCTGTGTTAGGAACTACAGAACCGACAGGCACACAGGTGGTACTTGCCTACAGTCCTGGTACTAAGGTAGCATAGAGTTAAAGGAATCGTTCTTAGAAAGCATAGCCATCTTTGTTCTGTGACTGTCTGAGCACTGAGTCACCCTGACTTCCGGTGGCACACACAGGTTGACTTAAGGTGACCAGCTTGTACCACGGGCATCCTGCCAATCATCTTGCATGACAACAGTTCCAGGACAGGCATTTATATCACTCCAGAACCACACATGGGGAAACTGACTGAGGCAACATGAAGTCAAATCCTTTGCCTAAAGTCTTCCAGGCAGAGAAACTCCATACCTTGCTCCATGCCAGACCAAAGTCCTTATTTTAGTGTTCCCAAGTTTGTCCTGGTCCTGTCACAGCTTCTCACCTGTAACCCGGATGGGAATAACAGGTCCCCAGGTCTGCAGGAAGCTGCTGTTGAGCAGCAGCATGGAGGAGTTGCTATGAAGAAGGGTCAGTGATCGTGGCCAAAATCCTCTGAGGCTGCAGGCAGCTGGCAGGGGCTCCGCCTGCAATGGAGGAGCACTCGGGCCCTTAGAATCTGTTAGATAGGCCCCTGGACATCCTCAGTCCCGTGGCGTCCAACCCTCTGGGCCTGTCAAATTTCTTTCTGATTGAGCAATATGGCGGCACTGCTGTTTCCCAGGAGGTCAGTAAAACAGTCTTTAGCCTCGCCTCTTGCCTGAGGTCAGGTTCCCAGAAAAGGATCCCGAGGAGGGACGTGGGTGTGGGTCTCTTAGGCAGAGAGCAGTCTTAGGACGTGTGTGTGTGTGTGTGTGTGTGTGTGTGTGTGTGTGTGTGTGTATCAACTGTGAAGGGAGGAGCCTGAAGAGAACTGTGTGCAGGTCACTTATGCAGGGTGAACTGGCTTGGGAATCAGCCAGGCAAGTAAACAGGGCGGAGAAGGAGGTGAGAGCAAGCGTACTAAAGAAGCATCTTTCTCAGCATGGCCTCATGAGACCTCAGCTGCGTGTGCGGCATGCTGCAGAAATGTTCTTCCCTTGGGCAAGGGTGCTAGGTTACCAGACACTCTTAGGCCATCATCGCCCTGCCCAGCAGCTGGGAGATGTATGTATCCTGGCAGGAAACTTTGGGCTGAAGGCAGCCGTGTCTCTCTCTCCCCATAGGCTTTGATCCTATGTATCCATTCACCTGTTAGAAATTCCCTCAGGTCCCTCACCTGCCCGACTGCCTCAGCACTGGCTCCAGGCAGGGTTGACCTACCCTGGCTCACGCGACCTGGCCTTCAACACAAGGCTGGTCCTCTCAGAGGACATAGTTTCTTCTGAATGGTTGTGACATCTCACCTTCTCCGGCGAGGTGTCATCCAAGTACCAGCTGAACAGGGCCACTGGAGTCTCATCTCCCACAGTGACAGTGAGCAGAACATCCTGGTCAGCTTTCACTGGTTGGCAGTTCTTCTGACAGCTGGGAGGTACAGAGGATAAAGAGAGAAAACCCCCTCAGGCACCGTGACCACTTGCCCGGTCTTGGCCCAGTTCTCAAGTCTGTGGAGAAGGTGGGACATTGCCTTTGTCCAAATGAGAGATGGAATCAACCCAGCAGTGCTCCAACCTAAGCCAGGACAGAACCTTGGTCTGCAGGCTGAAGAAGAGTGAGGGCATGACCAGATTTCCATGTCACTCCCCTTGCAGTAATGTTGGGATGGAGTTGGGGTGCAGCACAGGTCCCTGGCTTCCAATCCTGACCCCATCACTTAGGAAGGCTTGCCTTGTATGAGTTACTTAAACTCCTAAGAATTGGCTTCCTTAGCTGCAAAGGAAGTGGACAAAACCAGATAACGTCTGAGATTCACTTTTAGTGTTGATAAAAGTCACAGTGCCGTGGCTTCATGGCACATATATAGTGCATGATCAGAGTAGCTCTGAGAGTGACATGTCAGAGCCCCGGGAGCGCTTGGGAGCTCACCAGGCTCAGAGGATGGTGGGTAGATAGAACATGAACCAAGGTCCAAATCCTGGGCCTTCTCTTGTGTTTTTGCTTTGGGGTATATGTGCAAGTGTGTGTGTTTGTGTACATACAGTGTGTGTGGGGGGGTTTGCATGCATGCATGTGTGTGTATGTGTGTACACAGGTGTGTACATATATGTGTGTACACGTGCCTGTGTGTGTGCATGTGTGTGTGTATATGTGCCTTAGTTAGGGTTTTATTGCTGTGAACAAACACCATGACCAAGGCAAATCTTATAAAGGACAACTTTTTTTTTTTTTTTTTTTTTTTGGTTTTTCGAGACAGGGTTTCTCTGTATAGCCCTGGCTGTCCTGGAACTCACTCTGTAGACCAGGCTGGCCTCGAACTCAGAAATCCACCTGCCTCTGCCTCCCAAGTGCTGAGATTAAAGGCATGCACCACCACCGCCTGGCCAAAGGACAACATTTAACTGGGGCTGGCTTACAGATTCAGAGGTTCAGTCCATTATCATCAAGGCAGGAACATGGTAGCATCCAGACAGGCAGGGTGCAGGAGGAGCTGAGAGTTCTACATTTTCATCTGAAGGCTGCTAGTGGAAGACTGACTTCCAGACAGCTGGGGCGAGGGTCTTAAAGCCGACACCCACAGTGACACACCTACTCCAACAAGGCCACACCTTCTAATAGTGCCACTCCTGGGCCAAGCATGCACAAACCATCACAGTAGGGGTGTGTGTGTGTGTGTGTGTGTGTGTGTGTATAGGTCAGAGGTTAACATGGGATGTCTTCTTTCACTCTTCATCTTATTGAGACAAGGTCTCTCACTGAACCTGAAGATCATTTGTTTGGCTACAGCCTCCTGAACCTTCTATATGATGTCCCACTCCATCCCTGGAGCCCCTGACAGATCACTTTGACATCTGCTGCATGTCTCATGCCTCCCCGAGTCCTCTCAGCCTTAACTTCATGAGTCTGTTAAACTTCCTAATTCTCTTCATAGTGTCTTCCCCAGTGCGAGCATGCCAGTGAGTCTCTACAGGCCTTCCAGGCTGTTCTCCAGCTCTCCCTGTGGAGATAGTGTCTCAGCTCCCACCCTCTGGGCTTCTGTTTAGGTCCAGCCAGTGGAGAGCATTGGTAGGGGCCCAGGAGGTTTGAGGAGAGATGGTGGGCTGAGGAGAGCACAAGGTTATTCATTTATTTCTTACCAAAGGGCTAGCGTGGCAGAATCAGTGCCCCCCCCCAAGGCAAAACCATGGCTTCTGTCTCTCTCCACAGAGGGGATTCTAGTTATCCCCTGCCTTACCTCCACAGTCCTAGGAGCGATGGCTTGCCCCACCCTATAGCAGCTCCACGCTGTCACCTGGGTTAGTCTTGTTCACTCACACCTGAGAGAGGATGCTTCTCCATCTGTAATAAGTTTCTGACTACAATGAGCAATCTGCTTCCAGCAGGGACCTGACTGACAAGCTTCTACCTTGACTCCTATAAGATGGAGAGCAGAATGTTCTGAAGCAAGCTGTAAGCATGTCCCCTCCTGCTCAGGGACCTGGGGTAGACTCCCTGCCTCTCCCTTTCTCCTCCTCTCCCCAAGCCCCTCCTCCAGGTAGGTCTCTGTTGAGCTCCACATCCTATGGATGGAGCCCATCCTGTCTGGATGAAGAAGTTGTCATAGACTTCTGCTGTCCCTTCACGCCTTTTGTTGCAGACCCCCAGGTTGCCACCCCTATGGGAGCACAGGTGAGACGGACTGACCCACCCTGCCAGTCCCACCTCCACGTGGTGCCGGCTGATGACATGGCACCCACGTGCCTCACCTGATTTGAGGCTCAAGGTCCAGGGGAGCAGACACATAGAGGCACTGTTCTGTCTCTTTCTCCAGCTCTTGGCCCCTTAGGATAGCCAAATGCAGGGTGACAGCGGAGTTGAGCGGTGGCAGACAGAAGGTATGGAGCACCAGCAACCTCTGGTCTGTGTGGAGCAGCTGCCTCTCCACACAGGCATTCCACTGAGCCCAGCAACGTCCTGAGTGAGATGGGAAGACACTTGTACACAGCATCCCTGACCCTAACACACTGTGGACTTTCTGATTTAGCAAAGCTTCAGTTAATGGTTTTGGTTCGTTGACATAGGGTCTGGATGTCAGACCAGGCTAGCCTCAAATTCCTGGTCTTCCTGCTTCTGCCTCCTGATTGCCAGGGTTACAAGGATACGCCATGCCCAACCTCCCAGTTGTCCCATTTTATGTGTGTGTGTGTGTGTGTGTGTGTGTGTGTGTGTGTGTGTGTGTGTATTATTGTAGGTTAGAAGGGAATGATTGATCCTCTCCTAGGAGGACTGTCTGGTCACGGATCTTATCTGGATTTGCCAGTGGATGGTGTCAATGAACAAAGCAACCTGGCTTTTAGGTTTTGCTACTGCTGTTAAATCTCCCCATGCCCCTGTCACACATGTTCAGGGATACCATCTCTCCTTAGTTTGCTGTTGCCTCTATACCCATGTCTGAAGTTTACACTCTGGCACACACGGGCAAACAGTGTCAGGCTGGAGTTGTGTCCAACGAAGAGAGAACTAACAAGCCTGCCTGACAATGCTCTCTCATACCACCTACCACAGGACCAGTGGAAGTCCAAGCCAGGATCATCATCCGGCCAGCCCAGTGTGACTTCTGTGAAAGGGTCCATGTACAGTTCAGGCTCAGTGAACACCTTCATGTCCTGTTTGTGTCCCTGTGGAGGAAGGTACCCCCAGTGATGGAACAGCTTCACTATAGAGTGCTGCCACCAACCTTCCCCCAACCCCAGAGCAGTGCATGCTGACAGTGGCCACAGGGTGAGGCTAAGAGTTCTGAACGGTGGTCTGTCTGTTCTCAGGTTTCCCTCGGGAGGCATGGTGTCCCTTCCTTTTTTTGAGACAGAGTTTCTCTGTATAGCCCTGGCTGTCCTGGAACATGGTGTCCCTTCCTAAGACTCACTGGGTGCATAGCTTTATCTCCAGAGAAGGCTTAGGACTCACTATGCAGTTGCCTGCATGGATAGAGGCCATTCTGGACCAGGCCCTGTGCTGATGATGGGGGACATGGTAGTAGAGACCCCACTGCTACCCTTAAGGGATATTAATGGACACTTAACACTCAGAGTGTTACTTGTGCTTCCTTCGAGGGGATCCAATTAGAGGAAGCAGGAGAATGTGGAAGGTGGACGCAATCGGTTGAGAATATAGGCCTTGAGGGATTCGGGGAGAGGTGGCTCAGTTAGTAAGGTCTTTGCTTTGCAAGTACAATGATGTGAAGTCACCAAGGGCGGTGACATGTGCTGTAATCCCACCTTGGAAAGATTAGATGAATAGATCTCTGAGCTCACTGGTAAGCCAGACTAGACTACTGATGAGCTCCAGGATAATGAGAGACCCTGCCTACAAAACAAGACCAAGGTAGATGGCTCTTAAGGAACATGTACACACGAAGAAAGGAAACTAAAAGGAATATAAGGCTTAGGGCCATCCGAGTCTCAGAGTGCATCATGAGCCTGTGTCCTCCAGCCATGTTGAGTCTCTGTGTGTCTGTCCCTCTGAGGACTTGCTAGCATCTGACACCCATTGTTGCCACAGAGACAGGGAAGCTCCCCTGTGGAACTGGCTCCCAGAAGCATCAGAAGGAAGAGGAGACACTGGTGGTTAAGCAACCATGGAGAGTGTGTCAGCTCTAGAAGAGGAATCAGCAGACCCCAAGGTGAATTCTGAAAGAAATTGCTGATGGGACCAGTTAAACAACTGATCTATGGGTCCTCTTGCTAGAGCCTTGACCCAGAATCACACAAGGCTACAGTGGGACTCAACCTTTGATGGCCTGTGTGTGTCATGAGCGTGTGGAAGTAGGGGGACACCCCAGGTGTCAGTGCTTGCTTTCCATGGCTCTTATACCACACGGGCTCTTATTCTCTACTGTATATGCCTGGCTAGCTGACCTTTGTGCTCCTGGGAATTCTCAGGTCTCCACTTCTGATCTTGTGGGGGCATCGGGATTGATTATAGGTGCTTGCTATCATGCTCAGCTTACACTGCGAAGCAAGAGCTTTACCCACTGAGCCACCTCATGCCTTCCGAACACACCTGTGAGTACACACTCTGATATTTGCTATTGGTCTACCTGGGTCCTACCAGACACACAATTCTCGGTTCTTTCCTTTCATCTGTCTATCTCTAGGCTTTGTGAAGGCAGAGAGCACACCTGCCTTTTCAACATCAATACCTCAGCTCATAAACATCAATTTACAGGGCAGGTGCACAGTAGGTCTTTGTTATCGGCAAGCACCTGCACAGTGTTGAGGAAAGGAAACTGAAGACCCTGGTGTAAATACTAAAGAACCGGAGCTTGTTTCCTCAAATTAGCACTAACAACCGCTATGAATTTCCCTCTGAGAACTGTTTTAACTGCAACCCACAGTTGTGGATCAATTATATTGCCATTATAATTTTAGTTAGAAATATCTCCTAATTTCTATGACTTCTTGTTTTGCCTATTAATTTTTTTTTTTTTTACAGAAGTGTGTTATTTTCTTCCTAAGGCCTACCTACACAACCCAAGGTCTTATTGCTTTACACCTTAACCCTGTGGTGGTTAGAGAACATGCTTTTGGGCTTTTTTCCAAATGGAAGAAAGTCTGGGGACCCTGTCAGTACCCTAAACTCAAAACTTCAACAGAGTGTTTGGATATTGTTTCCTTGTGAAGTTAAATGTTTTAAAGATGCTCACGTTCTTTGCTTCAGCTTTTATTCCAGACGGTTCTTGGAGGCTGGAAGGGGCTGTGAACATAATGAGAACAAGAATTAAGCTTTGGTGGAAAACATTATAAGACAAAGGAGTCATGCAAGCATCAGGGCATGTACTCAAGGTCCCAGCTATGGAGGAGAAGTGGTTGGGGCAGCAGGAGGAGCGGGTGAGCCTAGAGTTTGTGGCAAGTCTAGACAATAGAATAAGACCCATCTCAAACACATGAACAAACAGAGAAATATGAAAAAACAAAGAGATCATGTTGAAGATGCCCCAAGATGTCTACCATTCAGGCAGCAGGGACACAGATAACAAGGTTCCACGAATGACAGATGTGCAGCTGCCTCACCTGACTCTTGCCTGAGTGCTAGGGTTCTGACCTCAGGCACTCACATCTGCACAGCAAGCTCTTGCCCTGCAGAGCCATCCCCTAGACCTCCTCTTCTAGATTTTTGCTATTGTTTTTGCACCACAGGGGTAGAGTCCAGGGTTTCTGTGTGCTAAGGAAAGACTCTACCACTGAGCCATACCCACAGGCCATTCCAGGAAATGGTGAAGAAAACATCAGCCCACCTCCTACACTCCAGATGGTCTCTAGATTATAATGCCTACTATAATGTGAACGTATATGTGGTCTGAGCACTGTGCCATGCGGTTCAGGGAGTCGCGGCAGGAAGCACGTCTGAGCACATTCGGTGTAGAACTTTAATGATACTTTCTAAGACTGTGTCTTCAGAGCACCCAGAAGACTGTGGACTGGGCTCTGTGTTCACAGCCCTATTTGAAGGGCTTCTCACTAGACCCCAGGCAGGTTCAGTGTCCTAGACTCCTAAGAGTACAAACACCTTGCCTGTGACCGTGATGTTCCCGATATCCAGGCTAAGTTCTGAGAAAGCGTTCCGCACATGCACGGTGACCAGGAAGGTGCCTGCAATGCAAGGGGGAAGAGTTACTGGCATTGTCACAAATTCCATGACACAGCGGAGACAGCTCTCCCTAGATGTGCCTGTCTGGCAGCCTTGACTGCACCCCTGGAATATCTCAGGCTCTATGCACTTACAAGCCCTACTATATACCAGGCCTGGGGGAAGACTCTGGGAGACACAGGTGAAGGTGCATTACATGGAGACATAGCGGCCTTGGGGTGGGATATGGTGTAAGCTGAAAGTGGAACAGGGCTACCCTTCAAAGGATGAGAAGGTTCTCTGAGGCTGGAGAACTCCATAGGCAGGTTCCTTACTCATGCCCTGTGGGATCAGCCTGTGATGGATGGGGAATAGAGAGGGTGGGAATAAGCGAATGGATGTCTGTCTGCTTCTGGGAAATACAGTGGACCAACTGCAAGTAAGAACGATCTATGGTCCAGGCATAGGCCTTCAGGAGAGGGATGGTGAGAGAGCAGGGACAGGCCAGGAGAGGAAGATGCTGTGTACATGCAGCCAGCTGAAGGGGAGGCACAGTCCTCATCATCCTGCGTGTTGTAGTCTGAGGGGCCCAGCAGATGGTCTCAGGAGCCCACAAAGGCTACTTACTACCTGAGGCAATTTCAAAGACGTCCACCAAGGGCGGAGTCCTGACCCTGTTCCCTTTGTGTCCTCCCTCTTACTGGAGAGGCCCAGATCATCTCGCCTCAGGGAGAAAAGAAGTCTGTTAATCTCAAACTGAGTAAAAAGCTGGTAGACTGGTCCAGCTTTTACCAGATAGAAGGGGATAGACTTCAGTGAGTAGCTTCAACAGGAGCGAGGGAGGCAAAAGCCAGCAGGTGCATCCAAACTTAGGGCATGGGGACATGATGTCATCCGCAGAGTTCAACGCAAGAACGTAGCAATTGAGCTACCATAAATAAGTGAAATAAATAAATGACTAAATAAGTCTTACAATGTTTTAAATGAGTTTACAAGTTTATGCTGGGCCACATTCATATCTATCCTGGGATACACATGGCTCATGGGGCACAGATATGTCTGCCAGTTATCATGGCTATTAAAGCCACAGGGTGATGTGTAGTTTTCATTTTCCCATCCTTTGGCTTCTTCCTACTCCAAGCAAGACTCTTGGAGAAGAGGGTGGGGAAGGAATCGTCAGGACAGTGCTGGAAGAGAAGGCTGTGGGTCTTGGGTAGTGTTGAGCAAAGCCCCGTGGCTCTCTTGTGCAATCTTTGATCTCTTAGCAGACCTTTGGCAGAAGGCCTGAGACCCTCATACCTGCCTAGTGTCACCTCTTTCCTGGCACCCCTCTGAGCCCCAGGGGAACGAAATCAGAAATATAAAGGGTGGAGGGGGAGGTGCCAGGGGAAGCTGCCAGCCCCAGTACCTTCAGCAGGAACGGCCACGTGGTAGTTCCCAGATGACTGTCCAACACTCTCTTCCTTCTGGGAGAAGTTCGCGTTGAGTCCTGCCACCTCGAAGGTCAGCTCCTCCAGGGTACCACGAGCCACTGAGACATTGACTAACAAGTCCCACCCAAGCTCCACGTGGTCAGAAGCCCAGGAGGCCCGCAGCCCCGAGAGCAGCTCCACAAAGCCCACAGTTAAGTTTCCAGAGGGGGCAGAGGCGGTACTGTTGCTGACAGCTTGGATCTTCAGGGGGTGCCTTCCAGGGCCCAGCAGCTCCTGGATTTCTCTGTCCAGGGTCAGATTGTAAAGCTTCGAGCCCCTCCAGGTGGTGAACTCAGCCAGGGTTCTGTTACCCGAAAGCACAGCGTAAGTCACCCCGGCTCCTAGGGGGAGTAAGGGAAATTTAAGAAACCTGTTACCAACTGTGCAGCTAGCATTCTAAGAAAGTTCAGGCTGAGTTCTGATGTCAAATTCTGCAGCAGACATAGATATGGGTCCAAAGAAATACATGAAGACAGACCACCATGCTAAATGCTAACTGTAATTATTTTTTGAGTTTTGGTTTAATAAGTGATTTTTAATTTTTATTTATTTTTTTTACTTTCTGGATCCTCTTTGATCATTTTTTTTTTTTATATTGTTTGGTTGGTTGGTTTTGAGATAGGGTCTAGTGTAGCCCAGGCTATCCTTGACTTCACTATGTAGCAGAGGCTAGCCTTGAACTCTTGATTTTCCTGTCTGAACCTCTCATGAATCAGTGTTACAGGCAAGTGCCACTGTGCTCAGTCTGGAAATGGAGCCCAGGGTTTCCTGAACCACACGTAGTCTTCTAACTGAGCCACAGCTGCAGCCCTGTGGTTATTTATTTACACTCTTGAACCCAGAAGTTTGTAGCAAATGCTTAGAACATCCTGATGATAGCCACCCCCCGGAAAAAAAAAAAAAAAACTGAAAAAGAGGTATCTTGGCAGGGGTAGAGGGGGTTGGCACTCAAGAATTTTGAAGCAGGAGAATAAACTTCAAACATTGTTTTCAGCCAAAATAGATGAAGGTGTTTCCTCCAACATCCACTGATGACCCCCAGGACAGGTAAATCTCTATGCTTGTTTGTTTGTTGGGTTTTTTTGTTTGTTTGTTTGTTTTTTGTTTTTTTGAAACAGGGTTTTTCTGGATCGCCCTGGCTGTCCTGGAACTCACTCTGTAGCCCAGGCTGGCCTCAAACTCAGAAATCTGTCTGCCTCTGCCTCCCAAGTGCTGGGGTTAAAGGTGTGCGCCACCACTGCCCAGCTCTATGTTTTTTTGTTTTGTTTTGTTTTTGTTTGTTTTGTTTTTCGAGACAGGGTTTCTCTGTGTAGCCCTCGCTGTCCTGGAACTTACTCTGTAGACCAGGCTGGCCTTGAACTCAGGAATCTGCCTGCCTCTGTCTCCCAAGTGCTGGGATTAAAGGCACCACTGCCCAGCCAGGTAAATCTCTATGAAACTCAATCTGTTCCCCACAAAGTGGAGCCTCCCTTGCAGGCTGCAGATGACTGTCCTTGTTGGATGCCAGATACTGTAGTTGGTTGAAAATGTGTTTATGTAACCAGATAATATTCTTTCTAGTAGAAGTCACGCCAAATACATTTCTTTTTTGGATGCTGATGAAAAGGAAGTGGGGGGGAGGTAAAAGGGAGGAGGGGAAGAAAGAAGACATACTGGTGGTGGTGGTGATGGTGATGATGATGATGATGGGATAATGGTGGTGATGGTAATAATGATCATTTGGTGATGACGGTGATAGCCTAAAGCCCTACAGGAGCAGAGCCATTCACTTTCATGGGTATTCCTGCCTCCTTGACACCTGACAAAGAGCTGACACACAATTATATTTGTAGGAAGACTAATTAGATCAACGAAATTATTTTACTCTACTCTGGTTGCCCACACTAGCCCCTGTTAGGCAACAGGCGCACAGGAACAGGAAGGAATCTCATGAGTGCCTTGTCAGAGCCCCATCACAATTCCATTAAGACGATCAGAGTGAAGGATGTTATACTGAGTCAGATCCTTCTTCATTTGATGATCACCATTGTCATCACCACCACCACCATCATCATCACCATCACCACTACCACCCCCATCAACTCCGTCATCATTACGCCATCACCACCAACATCCCCCACAGCACCATCACCATCACTGCATAATTTATGTCAACAGGGCTCCACTCAGAGCTCTAACTGGACTGCGCTTTGTGGGGAAAGGTTGCTGTGGATAGGCGGGGGTGGGAAGGGGGTTCTCTGTGGACCAAAGCAGAGCTACTTAAAATATCGATGGGCACTATCCAAGCCCCACGATAGATGTGCTGAGGAGTAATGGATCCTGTGGGCACAGTGAGAGCGATCTTTGTAATAAATTAGAACGGCAGCTGTAACCAATCATCATGGAAGCCTTGGCTAATCAAGGCAGATGCAGGAGAACCAATCAGAATGGCCTCTGGCTTAACTAGAAGACACTGTGTCCAATCAGAATGTAGCCTCCCTAGAACTGTGGATAGGCTTGTATCTGTGTGTTTATCTTCTGATTTCCGGGCTTCATGGCCACAGGATGGCGCCTTGCTCGTGGTCAGTGCTGGCTGTGTGACGTGGCAGCCCCTCCCATCCCCACCCCTTCCTATTGAAATTCCCTCCAGAGGGCCAGTGTTTCAGACAGGATTGTGGACATGAGGAAAGAGCCTTGGGAAGATGGGGGTTATCGCTGGCTCGCTAACCTTCTAGCTTGGGGTGGATTAACGTGGCGTCTATCCTGAGTAGGCCATCATAAGTCAAGCACTTAGCCCTGAAGATGCCACGGGTGTTAAATGAACACAAGGAAGCTAAGACGCTAAAGCGTCAGGTTAGCTGGATAGATTTGGAGGAGGCAAATCCCCCCATGCGCCTCTACCTTCTCCATCCTGCAGACTTACCTCCATCCAGATCTACTTGAATCCACAGGGGTTCCCCAAAGACAGCTTGACAGAGAAGGCCGGCTCCAGATCCAGACAGGCCAGCACATCCAGTGACACGGGGCATCTCCATCTTCTCTCGAATTATCACTTGCCTCTGAGCGGTCACGTGCCACTCGCTGGTTGTACACTCAGCAAACACTGTGAACTCCCCAGGAGAGGTGAACTGGTGGGTCACGTTGCTGGACACACTGTGGAGGAGCGGGTGTTGAATGAGCACAGCTTCAACAATCAAGCATGAGTTCACAACTCCCCGAGCTCCAAAGGCAAGATGGCGGCGGCGGGGGTTGGGGGATGGGGGTGGGGGTGGGATAGCATGTAGTGCAGTGGGGAGAGGTCTTGCCTAGCATGGATGTTGCTAGGAATTTGATCTTCAGCCCTCCATTAACTGGGTGTGACGATGCATATCTGTGGTCCCAGCCCCCAGCAGGAGGAGGCAGAAGATTAGAAGTTCAAGGCCATCCTCTGCTACATAGTGATTTTTGAAGCTAGTATAGACTGTCTCAAATAAATAAATAAATAAATAAATAAATAAAGTAAGTTTGACAGAGGAAAGAAAAAGTTGTCACATAGCATACCCTGTTCTCTATGTCAGGGGAGGTCACACTATAACAATTCAGCATCGGATCAGGAATAGCATGGATCAGCCTTGAAAAATGTCAGCTGTTGGCCCTTTGAAAACAATTACTTACTTGTGTGTGCATGCATGTGTGTGTGTGTGTGTGTGTGTGTGTATGTGTGTACACGAATGTACCTTTGTGTGAGCGTGTATGGAGGCCAGAGGTCAACCTTGGGTGATCTTCTTCAGAGTCCCTGAACTCCAGGGATCCTCTTGTCTCAGTCCTTCTAGTCCTGGGATTACAATGCATGCTACTATGCCCGACTTTTTATGTGGATGCTGGGGATGGAACTCAGCTCTTCCTGCTTACACTGCAGGATCTTACTGGCTTAGCTGTCTCTCCAGCCTCTGAAAGTTCTTTTCTGATACTATCCGGTTCAAACCCCTACTCTGGGCATTTTGATTTAGAGCATCCTCAGAATGTCTGGTAGAATATAAATACCGTGGAAATGGGTACTGTGCTATGTTTTCTGGTTTGTGAGATCTTTGTTGTATTTTTAGACAAGGTCTAATGTAGTTCCGGCCTTGAC
This sequence comes from Montemys delectorum, assembly GCA_019843815.1. Lineage (NCBI taxonomy): Eukaryota > Metazoa > Chordata > Mammalia > Rodentia > Muridae > Montemys > Montemys delectorum. Next base: position 22,916 of record JADRCD010205622.1, on the reverse strand, counting down.
AGCACCAAAATTACAGTTATAAAGTAATTTATAAAGTAACGATGAAAATAACCGCATGGTTGGGGAGTCATCACATGTGGAGCTGTATGAGTGGGCCGCAGCATTTGGAAGGTTGAGACCCACTGCCCTAGACTGTCTGCTTCTGCACCCAAATCTGAAAGACTGTAGCTTTAGACTTCTTCCCAACTACCAAGTTCCTCAGTGCTTCCCAGTGGCCTGTGTGTACCTTGTTCTTCCACAAGGCTTGTGTTGCCTTGAAATTAGCATTTTCCCAACAAGACTGTCATTTCAAAACAGCCTAGGTATCAAGGCAACTCCTGGTGGGGACAGAAAAACAGTCGATCCCAAGTCCTGCCTGTAGGGGGCACATGTTACTCAATTCTGGGCTTGGACAAGGTGGGCCATATATAAATTATTCCATAAGACCCATAATACAATCTCAGATATGCAGAGGCTTTTCCGGGATGGAGAAAGAAAACAGCCCAATATTTGTATGAACAGGGACATCAAATGCAAGGGGAAAGGGGTACTTCTAAGGAGAGCCTTCTTATTTTTTAATTAATTTTTTTATTAGATATTTTCTTTATTTACATTTCAAATGATATCCCCTTTCCCAGTTTCCCCTCTGAAAAAAAAAAACCCTATCCCTCCCCCTCTCTCTGCTCACCAACCCACCCTCTCCTGCTTCCTGGTCCTGGCATTCCCCTACACTGGGGCATAGAACCTTCACAGGACCAAGGACCTCTCCTCCCATTGATGACCGACTAGGCCATCCTAGGAGAGCCTTCTGATTCATCAGGCTGGTTCTCTACATGGTATCCATGGTAGGAATTTGGTCCAGTTTTAAAGTTTCTACCTCTTAGATTAACAAGTAGCTAAGCACAACTAGAAGTTTATAGTTTACTGGCCGAGCACCAACTTAGCATGCATGAGACCCTAGGTTCAAACCCCAGCATTGCAAAAAGTCAAACAAGTAAGGGGGCTGGGGGTGTGACAGCTCATACCTATAATCTAAGCACTTGGTATGAGGCAAGAGGGTAAGAAGTTCAAGGCCAGCCTGGGGTATGTAGCAAGTATGGAATGAGATTCTAACTAGAAGAGAGAGAGAGAGAGAGAGAGAGAGAGAGAGAGAGAGAGAGACAGACAGACAGACAGACAAAGGGGGGTGCTCAGTGAGTGAGCTTGATGTCAGGCCTGATGGTCTGAGTTCCATTCTCAGAACTCACATGGTGGAAGATTTCTGCCTCCTTAAAGTTGTCTTCTGACCTCTACTCATGCATTTGGCACAAGTGTGCCACCGTATAATAAATAAATGTTTTAGAAAGAAGAAATAAAAACAAAGGGAGGAAGGAAGGAAGGAAGGAAGGAAGGAAGGTGGGAAGACAGGGAGTTAAGCACAATGGCATTTGCACAGTATTGCTTCTGCATAATTAAAAAAAAATCATGCTGTTATCCATGCTGCAGGTGGGGTGCTAATGCTGCTAGCAAAGCCAAGAATGCATGACTAGGGACCGTCCCGAGGTGAATAGAAATGACAGAAGTGGCTGGGTGATTTCAGGGTTCAATGGATTGTTAAAACAGAGGAAATTGGCTCACTCGAGTGGGGTGAGGGTGGCGGGGCATAGTGTCGTCTATTTCTCCTGAAAGAGAAAAAACACTGGCGACCTTTGCTTAGAGCTGCTGCCCAAATAGGAGTCAGGGAGAAAGGGTTGCTTATGTGTTGAGGTGTTGCACACATATGTACATGCATGTACATGTGTGTATGGGAGGGAACATGTAGAGGTTAGAAGAAAACTTGAAATGTCATTCCTTGGGTCTTGCACACCTTTTAAATTGTTTGTTTATACTACAGGTGTCTCTTATTAACCTAGACCTCATCAAGTAGGCTAGGCTGGCTGGCCATCGAGCCCTAAGGGGATCTTCTTGTTTCTGCTTCCACACCACTGGGAAGGCAGGGTAGACCACTGTGCTTCGTGGGGTTTTGGTTTGGTTTGGTTTGGTTCTGGTTTTGTTGTTGTTGTTGTTTTCGAGACAGAGTTTCTCTGTGTAGCCCTGGCTGTCCTGGAATTTACTCTGTAAACCAGGCTGGCCTCGAACTCAGAAATCCACCTGCCTCTGCCTCCCAAGTGCTGGGATGAAAGACATGAGCCACCACTGCCTGGCTGATTTTTGTTCTTTAAATGGATTCTGGGGAATCAAACTTGGGTCCTTTACCCCTTAGCCTTTCTCCCCAGCTGTACTGGCTGCTTCTCTGCCAACTTGACACAAGCTAGAGTCATCAGAGAAGGAAGAAGCCTCAGCTGAGGAAATTCCTCCATGAGATCCAGCTGTAAGGCATTTTCTCAATTAGTGATCAAGGGGGCGGGCCCAGCCAATGGCCAGTGGTGGCATCTCTGGGCTGGTGGTCCTGGGTTCTATAAGAAAGCAGGTTGAGCCGGGTAGTGGTGGCGCACGCCTTTAATCCCAGCACTTGGGAGGCAGAGGCAGGTGTATTTCTGAGTACGAGGCCAGCTGGTCTACAGAGTGAGTTCCAGGACAGCCAGGGCTATACAGAGAAACTCTGTCTTAAAAAAAACAAAAAAACAAAAAAAAACAAAAACAAAACAAAAACAAAACAAAACAAAACAAAGACAAAAACAATCAAAAACAAAACAAACAAAAAAAGAAAAGAAAGAAAAGAAAAAAAAAGCAGGTTGAGCAAGCCATGGGAAGCAAGCCAGTAAGCAGCACCCCTCCATGGCCTCTGCATCAGCTCCTGCCTCTAGGTTCCTGCCCTGCTTGAGTTCCTGTCCTGACATCCCCCATTGATGGACCATACTGTGCAAGTGTGAGCCGAATAAACCCTTTCCTCCCTGACTTGCTTTTTGATCATGGTGTCTCATCTCAGCAATAGAAACCCTGACTAAGACACCAGCCCTGTCATCTTGTTCTCAAGAACAAAGCCATTGAGGCTTGGAGCAGTACGATATGGTCCAAGGCACACAGACAGAGTGGCCGGACTGTGGTGGGAAAGGGCTGTGTGACAAAGCTCAGGCGGCCGGAGACCAGGTGAAGGTGAGGCAGAGTGCAGCAGTGGCACCTAAGCATACAGCCTGGCACCATCCTAAGGGCAGAGCTGCCAGTCTACTTTGACAGAAGAAAAATCCCAATAGCACTCCTAACATTTGACTCTCAGTTCTAGAACCCACAAAGAATCCAGCCCAGGCCAGCCTGTGGAACGGTGAGCAGCACATGCCCTCAGCTGACACCTAGTTAGCCATGGGACATGTGAGAGAGGGAGGCCTTCCTTGTCCAGTCACTCACGGGGTCAGCCCAGCCAGGAAATCCAGCCAGCCATCTCTAGAACTGTGAGAAATGAAAAGTACATTGGGTTTGGGGGGTAACTTGTTATACAGCAAAAGCTGACTGATACAACCTGCCATAAGGATCAGAGATGACTCTTACCTGGGAGGGTAGTAGGGGTCAAAAGTATGGCCGTCTCCCATGCTGAGTACACAGGACAGGTTTCCAGTGTAGGGAGAAAGGAGCCACATCAGGGAGATGGTGACATTGTCTAAGATGAAGCTCTTGTGGGGCGCCACCAGCCGCAGGCCTGCAGACCCAAGCATGATGTTTTGTGAATTTGTGAACCAGTGATGTTTGTTTCTGCTTAAGACTCACATCCTTCTACCCATGTAGCCATTACTTTTATATAAGGCATTTAAAGTCTATTATAGTTTTACTAGTTTAGTTTAGTTTAGTTTAGTTTAATTTAGTTTGAGTCTCTTTATATAGCCCTAGCTGACCTGGAACTCACTGTGTAGACCAGGCTAGCTCCAAACTCACAGAGATCCACCTGCCTCTCTGCCTCCTGATTAGTTTTACTTTTGAGAGATCTATTTTGTTTGTTTATTTACTTACTGTATGTGGCACATACACGAACATGCATGTGTATGTGAAGGTTAAAGGACAACCTGAAAGAGTCAACTGTGCGGGCCTCAGAGATGTATCCCAGGACATCCGGCCATAAGAGCCTCTACTGCAGAGCAATCTCTCTGGCCTTTTAAATGCTTTTTATTTTTATTTTTATTTTATTTATTTTTTTAAGACAGGATCTATATATCTCTGCCCTCAAGTACAAAACACAGTTTCAGATGACCTTGAACTTCTGAGCCTCCTGCCTCTGCCTCGGGAATGCTGAGATTACACTCATGCCTAGATATATGTGGTATTGGGGATCAAACCCAGGACCTCTCACATACAAGGCGGGTCCCTGAAAGCACACACAGATCCCTCGAGACCCCTGTTCTGATGGCTAGTGGCAGTCATTGTCACCACAATCCAGGATTGCTTCATAGAGAGAGCTACAGGCACACAAGTGCACCCAAACATGCATGTTCTATCTACACAGATGGGCAGATGGTGCGGGCCGTGGTTGCTACCCAGCACCTTGCTCTTTTTAACCTAATGCAGTACAGAACATTGGTCTGTGGCAGTCCTAGAATTGTGCTTTTCTGTTTAACAGCTTCCTAATACACTGTAATTTACTTAACTGGGACACCGGTTATCCAAGTCTATTTTATAATGGCTAAAACTACTAACACTAACAAACTAACAAATAACCCTACCACCACCACCACCAAAAACAAAAAAACAAAAAAACAAAAAAAAAAAACAAAAAAAACCTTCCTTTATGAAAATCTAATTGGCTAAAAGTGGCATATGAGTTGCTGTAAGATGGTTCCTATTAAACATTGTAAGCCTTGAACTTCAAAAGCTGGGGTGGGGTGGGGTCGGTTGAGACAAGCAGAACTAGCTGGGGCTCCACACAGCCCTGGGCAAACCTGGGCACTGCAGCTTTCCCGTGCCTGGACGCTAAATTGGAAGTGAGAACGTCTCTGGTTCAGGTACCATCACCTTACACTCTCACCCCAGCTGTGAGGGGGTGCTCAGGGTGAAGCTGGGACCAGTAAGGGATGCTGAGAGTGCAGCTGGGACCTCTGGTCCCTCTTCGTGAGTCAGAGGACAGCTCTAATCAGAACATCCTGGTTCACAGGGACAGGATGAAATGTGGTTGCCACACCCTCCTCTGCCCTAAGCCACACACTTCAGTGACACACTGCGGTGGACAGATCTCCAAAAGACACACTTTGTCTGCTTAGCAAAGGCACCAAAGTTGGGGCCAAGGCATATAACCTGCTCCTCCCTGACAATAAGAGAGGGAGAATCGCCCCTGGTTTTGCTTCACCCAGACACAGCCAGCAAACGAATGGCACAGGTAAAGCCTGTCGGCTGCCACCCTCCCCTTCCTGTGCCTGTTCCATAGCCTCCACTCTCTGCACGATGTCCCTGAGAACCTCCCCCTCCTCCCGCCCCATCACCATGATTCATCTTTTCCCCTCAGGTCCTTATGGCTCATGCCCTGGGCAGAAGTTGCTTTTCTGAGTCATTTGTCACAGGATGGCACAGTGCGCTGTCTCACCCTTAAGGGAAGTTAGCGTACTGTACTCTTTGTAGGAAAGTGAATTAATGCAACTCCTCAGGAGGGTAATTTAGTGCTGTCTAGCAGCACTTAAAATGCACTCAGCTCACTACTAGCAATTTCTTCCCTGAAAATGTGAAGATAGGTGTGCACTGTGGCTGTAGCCTATACAGCACTGAGTCCAAGCAGCATCCTGCCACAGGATAGGGAGAGTCTCATCGGGCCGTATCCTTCACTAGGGAGCCATGGGCAGTGGAGGACTGCTGGCAGAGGGGGTCACTGCCTCCAGTGTGGTGTGGCCACTGCTGAGGTGCCCATGCTTCAGTGGACAGTGCCACAGCCATGCTCACACCCAAAACCCTGGCTAAACTCTGGGTCACAGAGTCAATCCATTCCTCCTTCCAAAAGGTAAGGAAATGACTTAGAGATGTGTCCAGGATATATTATAAATGAAAAAGAAAAGACAGGCTGTAGATTAATATGGTTCATATGATTATGTTTTAGTTCAGAATGCATATATATTCACTCATAGCCGTATCTGCAAACAGTTTTAAAAGTAGAGAGAAAAACGTCCTCTCCATATTAGTAGCATTTCCTTAGGGGGATGGGGCTGTCACGATGAAGGGAAAGACTCTCTCTTCTTTATCATGACATTTTTACAAATGGTGATAGTGTGGGTTATTCCATGACTTTTAGGGTTTTAACCTTAGGGCTGGAGAGATGGTTCAGTGGTTAGGTGTGCTCGTTGCTCTTGCAGAGGATCTGGGTTCAGTTCCCAGCTCCCTCATGGAGGCTCACAGCATCTGGAACTCCAATGCTAGGGGATCCATTGCCCCCTGCTGACCTCTGCAGGCACCACATTCATGTTACGCTGATAATTACAAGCAGGCAAAGCATTCATGCATATAAAATAAAAATATTTTTAAATATTTTTAAAAGAAATGGCTCCAAGAGAGTAGGTCAGGATGCACACACACACACACACACACACACACACACACACACACACACACGTGCCAGGAGTCGGGGATGTCTGGCTACAGGGAAGCTGTTGTAGGGAAAGTATCACCTAGGGAGGAGAATTAATTTCAGGCTGACATACAAGTAAGAAAATTCCCATGCCCACCCAGTTAGAGACTCACCTTCCAGACACTGGTACTGTACCCACAGGTAGCTGCCCGTGGTGGGGCACGAGTCTCCAAAGTAGGTCCCATCTGCCACAACCTGGCATGCCTGCAGCCCCTGACACTGGCCTGGGAGACAGCCACATTGCACAGAGATAGGAACGGCATGGGAAAGAAGAGAACATACACTCAGCCAAGCCTCACAGATATGTTACTTTATCCACTCAGATACTCAGCACCCGCCCGTCAAATGCCTGTTGACACCTACAGGCCCTGAGCTGAGATGGCAGGAAGACCACCCATACTTGCTCTAAGCTGTGACATGCTTGTGTCGTTGTTTAGCCAGCAAGACACATTACCTACCCTCCCCCAGTTCCCAGACACCATCCTGGGCATGGGTTTCACCTTTCTTCTCTCCTTGCTATGCTGCTATCAACCATGGGGTTGACAGCAGCCAGGGGCCAATGATACTGTCATCTACAGCTTATAGAAACAGAAACAGAGACTGGTGTTCCCAGGATACCAAGGGATACCAGAAAACAGAAGAGGCTGAAGCCTTCTCTCACACAGCATTCAGTCGGTGAGGGAACATGACCCTGCTGATATCTTGATCTTGGGCTCTGACCTCTATAACCATTAGACAATGGATGTCTGCTATTTCATATCCCTCAGTTTTAGATCTCTGTTCTGACAAGCCTGGGACACTGCTCTCCCTTTTCTTTCTCCACACGAGGCCTTTCATCTCTCAGTCTCTCTTTTCATCTCTCAGTCTCTCAGTCTCTCTTTCAGACCTAGGGAAACAGAGTGGTTCAAGCCAGAGACATCACAGCATCCTGAACTCCCACCAGTGAGCAATACCAGCAAGCTTGTTTCTCTGCCTAGAATCTTTCTAATTCTCAAGTGTACCACCTGCATCTCCTACCTAGGTTTCAGATACCAGGCTCCCAGTCTGTGTTCTAGCACATACAGACACTCACAGCAGCTTGAGTGCCTTTAAAACCAAATTCCAGGTTCCTCCTCTGCCCAGCAGCCTCTATTTATCTCTTCTCAGCAGGAAAAAGCCCAGGCTCCTTGGACGGACTTCCTGTTGGGCATCCTGTGTGCTAAAACCATACCATGCACTCTGGAGTTTCCTATACCACCAAACTCCCTCTTCTTGTAGGACTTTGCACATCCCTCCCTTCCCCCTTCCCCAGACCCTCACCTCTACCTTTCCTGGTGGTCTCTCACTTTCCATCTCCTCTGGAGAGTCAACCAGTCAGTGGACCTCTGTCCCCATCCACATGTCCCCTCACCCGACTCTATCCCACATCACAATCTCATTGCCCAGACACCCCGGTCCAAGCATATGTGGAGGACACATGTTCATCTCCAGCTGCTCAAACACTGGCTCAAAACAGCCGGGCTCTTGTCCTCCTGTTCTAAAGGTCAGAAATCTGGGTGGGCTGGACTGGCTGCTTTCCCTTCTCAGGGTTCTGGGAAAGACTGCAGCCAATACCACATCTGAGGTAGTAGAATCCAGTCCTCAGATGCTTCAAGTTTCTCCCCATCCTCGAATGTGGCCTCTCCGAGCCACAGTATGCTCAACCGGGAACCTTGCTGGCTTCTCCTTTCTATTTCCATGAGGAGAGAGGCCCCTGCCTAGAAGGACTCAGGGGCTTAGATTGTTCTCAAATAGACAATCCTGGAGATTGACTTGGGGATGGGGGATTTCCATCCCCAAGTCAGGTGACTGGTGACCTTAAGCATACCTGAGAAGTCCCTGTGCCTTGTAAGTGCCTTTTTGTACTTTTGTAAGTGTCACCACTCCCATGGTTCTAGGGATTAGAGTGCTTGCTGTAAAGGCTGTTTGGGTTCTCTGGTCTTCCAGGGCTTTAAAAAACAGCTCCCTGGACTGTTTAATGACTTAAGATGATTGATGGTTGATGGACTATCTCCTCTCCCATTCCTTCATTCCTTCTTCTCTTTGGTCCTTCCCCCTCTTCTCTCTTCCTCCTCTCTTCCTTTTCTCCTTCCTTTCTTTCTACACTCTTTATAAAAACAAAAAACAAAAAAACAAGCCCTCTCTAGGTAGCTGAAACAGAACTCTATGTAGATCAGGCTAGTCTTGAACTCAGAGATATCCACCTGCCTCTGCCTTCCAAGGGCTGAGGTTAAAGGGGTACACCGCTGCCACAGCTGACTGATTTCTAGTTTTTGGAGTGGGGTGGGTGGAGTCTCGTTCAGCTGTTTAGGCTGACCTTAATCTTTGACCTCAAACAATCCTCTTGTCTGCAGTTCCTGAGTTGCTAGGACTGTTGGTATAGGTCACTGCGTCCAACTCAAAACATTAATTCTTTCAATTGTGGCTTTTGGGGGTGTGGGGTTTCTGAGAATTAAACCTAAGACCTCCCATATGTCAGGCAGGCTGTCTGCAGTGAGCTACACCCCCAGCTCTCAGCACAATACCCTAGCACAATGAGGCCTAGTTGGTGACTGCCCTCCGTAGGTATCCACAGCACTAGATGGTAGTCACCGAAGGCCTGGGGAGTATTTATACATTCTGCGCACTGTTGAGTCTCGAACACACACACACCGACACCCACACACACCCACACACACACTCACACACACACACACACACACAGCTGGCACATGGTAGATCTAAAGCACATTTTAATGAGTAAATGTATAGTGCCTTTTGCTCCCTCCCATGGCAACATTTATCTGTCTCCTCCCTGGACTCTGAGCTCTTCGAAAGCAGATACTTGACTCATCCTATCTCTATGGAGCCCAGGGTAGTGCTTAGCACTATTGGTCCTCAATAAATGTTTATTGGTCACTTGGTTGATTGAGTGATCAGGCATTCCAGCACAATCAGATACTGGGGCCCAGCCAGGTTTTCTCACTCTTTCCCAATGGGGTCCAGGTTTCCCTTCCAATGTGCTCTCTGGGGTGTGCCGACCCTGTTTCCAAAGCTTATAGCTGACTGTTGAGGAAGCAGCCAGCCCAGTTCCAGCAGCTGTGGTGAGGAAGCCTGCTCCCTCAGCTTGTCTAGATGAGGCCCTTCCATCTTGGAGGACCCAGCACAGAAGTCTGGAACTCAGAAGAGAGATGTCATGAACTACAAACTGATTTCAGTATTTTCTATCCCCACACCAGCTCCAGGGGGAGCAAGGACGCTGTGGTGAACATGTGGGTCAAAGAGGAGTGGAGCAAAGAAAAGTTCCAAGGGAGAAGAGATATGTTCTCCCCAGAGTGGGGAGGCAGGGAGAGTATTCTGCACCCCACAGTCCTCACGGGTCTTTGTTTAGAGACAGCTCTTCTGAGGAAATACTAGGCGCATCAAGGAGACTGAACTCATGGCCCCAGGAATCCCAGGCTGAGCATGCAACATTGTATCCTCATTAGCCAAGGAGCTGAAACCACCTGCCTTTCCAGGTCCCCGGGGTCTGAACAGTGGTCACTGCAACAAACAGACAAAGACAGATTCCCTGATGTCCTGGATCCAGGAGGGGTCTGGAGTCTTCACGGAAGACCCCAGGAAGCTCCAGTAGTCCCTGAAACTGAGCCCTTTGATGGAGCAAGGACCAGTCAGAGGAGATTTTATCTGATTTAAAGGGGGGCGGGGAAGCCCAAAGGAAACCACTACACGCTCAGGGGATAGCATCAGAAATGTCTGTTCTAAGAGATGGGAAATGACACAGTCAATAAAGTGCCTCCTCTGCCAACACATGAATCCTAGTTCAACTCCTGGAATCCAGGTAGAAAAGCAGGGTACAGTGGTACAAATGTATAATCCAAGGACTGGGGAAGTGGAGACAAGCAGATGATCCCTGAGGCTCATTGGCTAGCTAGTCTAGTCTAAGCGAGTTCCACTCCAGTGAGACCTCCCCTGTCTCAAGAGAAACAAGGTAGATGAACCCTGAGAGATGACACCTTGTCTTCTAGCTTACATACATGGGGAGAGGGAGGAAAGGTGGAGCATCGTATAAGAGGCAAACTAAATAAACTAGAACAGCATGAACCAAGAGGGACCACACATCTCAAAAACAAACTTAGGCTTCGGGATGACACATAGAAGACAGCGCCATTTACATAACCAAGATCGCACAAGGGTTATGGATGCTCAGAAAGAAGGCAGAACTGAGGACCAGGAGTGCTGTTCGTAAACAATATTTCCAGCAGTAACTAGCAGGGTTGGAGCCCCGTGGTGCCGTATTCAGTTCCTTATGAGTAAATCTGAAACTAATGCTACAATGTTGCATGGTATTAAGAGCTAACAAAGGTGGATAGTGGCTGTCTGGGAGTTTATCACAATATTCTTTACTCTTGGCTGGCTTGTTTGAGACTGGGACTCAAGTAGCCCAGGCTGCTCCCAAACTTGCTAGGTAGCTAAGGGGGGCCTTAAACTCCTGATCCTCTTTCCTCCATATCCCAAGTGCAGGGATCATAGACATAAGCTACACAATCCAGCTCTCTTTACTCTTGCCTGAAGATTTGAACTGTTTTGTAATTTTAAAATATGGGTTTAACTAAGTTGATGTTCTCTGCTCCCAGGAGGGGTAGGGGAATTAGAAGCCTTCCTGCCTCAGGAGCTGGGTTTGATGGCCTTGGTGAATCTGCCTCAGTGTCCTATTTAAGAGCTGTGGCACCCTGGGATCCTACCTGCCACCTCATCCTTGACGCTGATCCAGACACATTCTCCTTCCAGGTCTGAGGGAGGCCAGACACCCCGAGTGCACAAATAGGGGGTCTGGCGCCCATAGAAAGCATTCTGGACTAGGATGACCTCTCCCCAGTCACAGTGCATAGTGGCATTGTGGCCCTCACAAGCCAGGCTGCGGCCTACCCCTGCAACAAAGGGAAAGTGACAACTTAGAAACACACACTGAGCTGGGAGAGTGCAGGGCTAGGACTGTGAGACACAAGGATGGAGTGGGACCACTGGAGAGGAGGAGAGAGTTACAGAGAGATACAGAGAATCCTACAGGCAGAGACTTGGGAGCGGGGGTGGGGGTGGGGGTGTGGGGGGAACCCAGAGATGGAAAGGGAGAAAGTCCCAAACAAGCAAGATAGTGTCAGAAGAAGTCTACAGGCAAGGCACCTGAACAGGAAGATGAGGGACCAAGAACAGAAGAGAAGGAAGAGACCCACCAAGAGACAAGGAGATACAGAGTTAGGGGAGAAAGGAAGACCACAGGAAGCCTGTAGAGATAGAAGGGATAGCTAAAGAGAGAAGGTTAGAGAGATGAGGACTGAGGAGGGAGGGAAACAGCCAAGCAAGAAGGGGAACAGGAAGAGAGGAAAGCAGATAGGCAAGAAGAGAGGGAGGGACAGGGAAGGAGTCCCCACAGGACCAGCTTACCAAACTCGCAGATGAAGGCAAAGGTCTGTTCACAATCCTCTAGGGCAGCCCACTGGGATGAAGGACCACTCCCGATGTAGCCACAGGTCCCTGGGGCAGGTGTGGCCTGCCCTTCCTGCCAGTTGCTGTAGTTGACATTTGAGGTGTCCAGCCAGGACCCAGAGCCTGGAATGGAGGCAAGTGCAGCAGGGCTTGACAGGGGTCCTCTCTTACCCTCCCTTACATGGAGCGTCTTCCGAACTCAACTCCTCCTGCACTATAGGTGTTCAATGGGTTGCTCTCTTTCCACCACATCAGATAATGGGTGTGTCTTCACCATCAGTTTCAAGTGCTCAGACATAAGGGGACACCATCTTGGAGCACCCATAAAAGGTGGGGCTACCTAGCTAGGAATGACAGAATGTTGGGCCCAGAGTATTCCATGATGCTCACAGGCAGATGACTCAGGGCATCTGCTCAGCCATGTCTGGGCATGGGTTGAGCTCATATTGAAGTGGCTTGTATTGCCCCAGAAGTTTCTAAAGCCTGAGAGGGTGGTTCAGGTGTGAGACTCGGCAACCTCCCATTCTGAGGGAGGTTCGCCCTCAGAATGTATGTACAGAGGCACCACAGCACAGAGAGCTAGAACACCACACCACAGAGAACACGAGGAATATAAGCATGTTTAGATCACCCCTCCCCTGCTAGTTACTATATATGAATTATTTTACCCAGTCCACCAAACAACTAAAGAGAAGGGTCTCTTTGCCATGAAAATTAGGGCATGTTGATTTGCCCAATCAGGTTCTGGATAAGAAGTAGCAATAAGAATTTTTATCACATGCTTCCCATCAGAGTCAGCTATGCAGCACCTACCTCCCGTGGTGCTATTGTGCACTGAGCCTCCCGTGAGTCCGATCCACCATTCTCTGTCCTGGGTAATGTGTCTCTGCAGGAACTGCTGGATGTCTTCATCGGGAATGAAGACCAGATGGCCTCCATGCTCTTCACACCAGCCCTGGGCGCCGTGGAAGGGGCGTTCCAGTGGCACAAACTCATAGCAAGCATCTCTGAAGAACACCTGGCTCCTTGAGCAGGGGCTGCTTCCTTCCGACTTAGCCACAGTGGCCCCGGCACTCAGCATGAGCCCCAGGAGCATCAAACCCGCCATGCTCATCCTGGGAGCACTGCCGGGGCTGCGGGGTGGAGACTGGTCCACACTCCTTTATATGTTGCCATTCCCACAACCACCCAGCATCCATCTTCCTTTCCTTCTTTGCACCAAATAATAACTCTTGTTTAAGGGACAAAATACACTCGGTGAATGTGTCTGTGTCTTGGCTTCACCCAACTCTTTGTTCAATGCCTGTCTGAAAACCAATTCATGTTCAAATTTCTTCTAGAGAAAGACAGAGTTGCCAGAATACCTGTTTGACAAGTTCTTTACCATTCTTTTCTTCTTCTTTTTGAGCCATTACCTGAGTGCCCAGTGTTTCCAAAAGCAGTCAGCATGTGCAAAGTATGTGATACAACTGGCATAGAAGTAAGTTATGGGATGTCACGCATACAGAGTGGTACCCATACGCAGTCCTATTGTGTGGAAGGACATCTGCACCCAGATGATAACCGTCTTCTCCTCTCTGATGGGACAGGCAGGCCCCCTTCTGACCCATCATGTCATCATTTATGCTGACCAGAGGATAAAACATCCCTACAAAATTTATTTCATGTCATCAAATAACTTTTATAACCTATTCATCCTCGGCTATCATCTAGACTATCTGGAGCGTGTCCAGGGTCTGTGGCCAAATGAAGAGGTTTTTATCTTTGCATACAAGGCTCTGTCTCGTCTGGCCTCAGACAATGTGTCTGTCCTTCCAGCCCACTTCTTCTCCCTCAAGGCTTAACTCAAAAACTACTTCCTGAGACTGGGGAGATGACTCAGGGTAAAAGCACAAGCCACACAAGCCTGAGTTTGGACCCCAAAACCCTTGTAATAGTCCAGATGTGGTGGTGTGTGTATTTAATGCCAGCACAGCACAATTTTAGCAATACATAGCAAACAATCCAACAGCAAGATGGGAGGAAGGACAAGTCCTCTGCAGGCTCTCTGTAGTCCCAGCTTCCACTTAAAAAGATGTCATTACACCCCTACCTGTGTGTGTGTGTGTGTGTGAGTAAGTGTGTGTGTGTCTGTCTGTGTGTGTGTCTGTGTGTTTGTGTCTGTGTGTATGTCTGTGTGTGTATGTCTGTGTGTGTCTGTATGTGTCTGTGTGAGTGTGTCTGTGTGTTTCTATGTGTGTGTCTTTGTGTGTTTGTGTATCTATATGTGTGTCTATGTCTCTGTGTGTGTCTGTGTCTGTGTATATGTCTATGTGTATGTCTTTATGTGTGTATCTGTGTCTATTTGTGTATGTGTGTGTCTGTGTCTATGAGTGTGTCTCTATGTGTCTGTGTCTATGTGTGTGTGTGTGTGTGGTTCTGTATGTGTCTGTTTGTGTGTCTATGTCTCTGTGTGTCTGTGGCTCTGTGTGTATCTGTGTGTCTGAGTCTATGTGTGTCTTTATGTGTGTCTCTATGTGTGTGTGTGTATGTGCGCGTGTGTAGGGGGTCAGTCCCCCCCTCCATGAGTTTCAAACTTCACTCATCAGGCTTGAGCAGAGAACAACTTGGATAAGTCAGTTCTCTCCCTTCCACGGTGTGAGCCTTTACTCACTGAACCATCTCTCCAGCCTCCTGCTTCAGTTTCTGAGACAGGCTCTCTCACTGAACTTGAAGCTCACTAGCTAGCTAGACTGGCTGGCCAGAGACCACCAGGAATTCTCCTGTCTTCCCCAGTGCTGAGATTACAGACAGTGTGTCCCTGCTTTGGCTGTGACGTGGGCTTGGGGGCTAGAGCTCAGATACTGTTGCTTCTGTAGCAGGGATGTTTCCAACCGATCTCCCCCTAGCACCATCTGTAATTACCACCTTTTATCTCCTTTCTCCTCACTTCAACTGTCGACTACGAATCTACATTTCTGCCCCTAGATTTGCCTCTTCTGGATGTTTCACACAAACGGAATCTTCCAGTTTGTCATATGTTGTGTCTGGCTTGTCTCACTGAGTGTCACACTCTCTGGGCTCACACATGTCCTAGCATATACTCATAGGCACATACGACCTTTTGATGTAACATGACTCTCTAGTCTACAAAGTTCACACTCAGCTGGGGACGTAGAGGGCTTGCCTGCCTGGCAAGTAAGAGGCCCTGGGTTCACTCTCCAGTGCTATAAAAACAGAGCAAAAAAACAGTATAGAGTTCACAACTATGTCACAAAAACGTTGCAAAAAAAAAAAAAAAGCATGGATACTTTAACACTTTAAACAAGTTTACATTTTTAGGCGTGTGTACTTCTTAAAATAGATATTTTCTATTTATTTTATGCGCATTGGTGTTTTGCCTGCTCATATGTCTGTGTGAAGGTGTCAGATCTTGGAGTTAGACAATTCTGAATTGCCATATGGGTACTGGGAATTGAACCCAGGTCCTCTGGGAGAGCAGTCAGTGCTCTTAACTTCTGAGCTGTCTTTTTTGAGTTTATGTTTATTTACTATTTGCTTTTCATGCACACAGGAGGAGTTGGTTCCCTCCTTTCATCTTATGAGTCCTGGGGAAATGAACTCAGGTTGCCAGGCTTGGTGGCAAGTTCCCTCATACTGAACCATCTTGGAGGCCCTACAGTTAGTAGTGGTGGTGGAGGAGGCAGCGGTGGGGTGTGCCTGCCACCACACATATGTAGAGGTCAGAGGACAACTTTGTGAAGTCAGTTCCACCTTTACGTGGGTTCCAGGGAATCAATCTCAGGTCATCAGGTGTGAACAGCAAGCTCCTTTGCCTACTGAACCATCTCACCAGCCCCAAAGCTTACGATTCCATGTTGGGCTATATTCATAGCTATCCTTGGTCACATGTGGTCCAGTCCACTGGTTGGACACACCTAACACTGCTCTTTTTATGGGGATAGTCCTCACTTTCTCCCTCTTCAGCTATCGAACATTTAGACTGTGTTTCTCTGTGAGTTCCTTGGGGGACGAGACCAAGTCCCTTTAACCATATCTGTCTCATGACTGGTTCAAAGTAGGATTTAATGGATGTCCACTCGGCCTGACTTTCAGTTTCTGAGGCTGACTCTTCCCCTCTACCCCCATTTCTGTAAACCTCTCAGAGCCCCGAGCAGTGGAGTTGCCAGATAGAAGAGGGACAGAGTGAGAGCAGGGCAGGATATGGTGTCACCAGATGACTCAGGGGCTGGAATGCAGACCGGGCAGAACTGGCCTGTTATCTGCAGAGGCCAAACTTCTAGTGACTTCCATCAGTAAACTATGTGAAAGGCCGCACGCAATGATAGTGTATCTCCTGGGTAAGGGCTTAGTTTATACTTCTAATGAGACAAGCTCGGGGACTTCAGATGACACGTGAGAATCTGCAGGCTAACTTCCACTTTTGAATTCTTTGAATTCTGATAAAGTATAAGCTGCCAGCCTTGGGATTCGTCTTGGTGAATTCTGCAGCTCTCAATGTCCCTTAGCCTCTGTGTCTGTGAGATCCACATGTCTAGTAGTCAGGACACAACTGGCCTCATGTGAGCATTGACCTGGTCAGCCATCTAAACCTGTAGGAGAGCTCAGCATCATGGGGGCAGAAAAGCAGCTCCTTTGTTCTAAACAGAGCACGGTCCATAAAAAGAACTCCAGTGAAGCATTGGGGAGGGGGCTCAGTTGGTTAAGTGCCTTGCCAACAAGCATGAGGACTGAGCTTGGGCCCTAGCACCTATGTAGAAAAGACAGGTTTGGTGCTACATGGTATAATCCCAACCCTAATTTCAATTCCAAGCTAAACTAAAGAGAAAGAAGGGGGGGCAGCACCCAAACTTGTTCTCTGGTCTCCGCATGCATGTGCATGCACAAACACATGACACAAAAAGAACCACTATAATATGTGCACCCTGTGACCCCAGTGTTCCATTCTGGGGATGATACCCATTTTGGCTTTGGGTTCCGATGAAGCCAACACAGGCAAGGATCTACTGCAAGCAATCTATGTGGGAAGAGACACAGAAGCCACTAGCAACCCCTCTACAGATACCTGTTTATTAGTCATAGAATCTCTTGAATTCTTCTATCGCCCTAACGTGTGCTTCACAGGGAGGGGCCTCGTGATCATGTTCTCTGAGGGCAGGTGCTACCCAGACGCAGGGTACGTGTTCTGCACATTGTGTTCTGCATTCCATCTAGCATAGCCCTCAAGCCTTCTCTGTGTTGTTAAGGATCGTGGTCATGGTTGTTGCCATGGTGATGCCCAAGCCTCTCTCCTTCGGACAAGCAGTGGGGCTCTTGGCCTCCTTCTCACATGTGGCAGGGCAGGACTGGAAGTTGGCATCTCTCAGGAGAACTCAAACATGACCAGCCAGAGTCAGTGGGTCTTTACCTTGTGTGTGATCAATAGTGTCAACTTGACAAGATCTAGAATCACCTAGAAGACAAACCTCTGGGTGCGTCTGTGAGGGAATCTAAATTAAGGTAATTGACAGCAGGGAAGACCCACCCTAAATGTCCCAGACCAAATACAAAGGAGAAAGAGAGGTGAGTACCAGCATCCATCTCTCTCTGCTTCCTGACTGTGGAGTACCACATGACCAACTGCCTCTTGCTCCTGCCGCCATGCCATCCCTGCCATGATGGACTGTATTCCCTCAAACTGTGAGCCAATACGAACCATTCCTTAAGTTAACTTCTGTCCCGTGGTTTATCTCAGCAGTGAGAAGGGGAACTGATACAATTTGACTCCCTCATACACACCTTGGCAGCAGGAGGCATCCTAGCCAGACCAAGTTACCATATGGGCTACATACTGTGTCGTTAATATTCTCTTGCCCACTGTTCACAATGTCTTACAATAGCGTCTTCTAAAGGCTACTTGAAACGTCACAGTGCCTGCTAGGCATGACACCATTGTGCTACTGATAATCCCTTGATTAACTCCTTTAGCCCCTGCCAGGATCTCATGGGTTCACCTCAGAAGAAATCTCTGTCTTGGGTCCTACTTCTGGTGCACTCTGGTTGGGAGTGACCGGTTCACACAGGCGTACTCCCAGACCTGGGACAGCAGGACTACCTGGCTTGAACACCCCTGTGATTCTTACCATGAGCTCAGGGCTCCATTTAAACTAATTAATTCCCCGCCCCCACTGCCCCGCAGCTTGTGTCTCCAATCCCACCAATCCCCTGGCAGGCTGGTCCTAGAGAGCATGTTCCCAGCTGGGCAATGCTTGGGGCACCTTCCTGTGTTCTTTAATTCATTTGGAAGCCACTGAGGAGAAGCTGGCACTGACTTTTGGCATGGTGAGTGGAATTCTCTTGATTTTTTTTTTTAAACATTTAAAAGGAGATCTGCTTTATTTTATGTGTGTGAGTGTTTTCCTTGCATTCGTGTCTGGGTGCCACATGTGAGCCACATGACAAAAGAGAACATCAGATTTCCTCAAACTGGAGTTACAGGCAGTAGTGAGCACTGTGTGGGTGCTGGGAACAGAGTGTACTCATAACTGATGAGCCGTGTGTGTGTGTGTGTGTGTGTGTGTGTGTGTGTGTGTGTGTTTGCCATAGTGCATGAATGGATGTCAGAAGACAACATACAGGAGTTGTTTCTCTCCAACCTTTCATTTAGTCTGTGTGTGTACATGTGTGTGCACATGTGTGTGTACATGTGCATGTTATAGCACATGAGTGGATCTCAGAAGACAACATACAGGAGTTGTTTCTCTCCTGTCTATCGATCAAGCTCAGGCCATCAGGCTTGGCGGCTGAGCCACCTCACCAGCCTTCTTGTTTTTTTTAAGGCCCGTGCATAAATGAGTCCTTCAGCCTTGCTAGCATGTGCTTGCTGCCAGCTCTCACAGGATAACCTGAACTTTGAAAGGCTGATCACACAGAGTGAGGCAGGGTTTGGGTGTGCTGAGGATTGCTTGCAATCCCAGTGCCAGGGATACAGAGACAGGCAGATCTCTGGCGCTGCCAGTCCAGGCAGCCTGGAAAAATTGGCAAGTTTCAGGCCAGAGATAGACATGTTTCAAAAAAAAAAAACCCAAGTTGTTCATCATCTGAGAAATTACACCTAAGGTTGTCCTCTGGCCTTTACCCATACACACATATATACACCTCTCTCTCTCTCTCTCTCTCTCTCTCTCTCTCTCTCTCTCTGAAAGAATGTGACAACGGTGGAGGTTGACAGAAGAGGCAGAGCTGATAGGAGTGGCTACCATCTCACAGAGCCAAAGCCTTGCTCCTCATCGGTACCCTGGCCCTCAGAAAAAAATTTATAGCCACCCCAGTCACCCTTCACAGAGGTGAAGGTCACGCACAATCCCACCTCAGCCTTTGGACATGCTGTTTCCTCAGTGACAGCTGTGTTTCTTCAACGCTTGCTGGCTTGTGTGCCCGCGTGCTTTCCCCTGGACAAGTCTAACAGTAGCCTCTTAGCTCCAGTTTCACAAGCGCTGACTGACTTCTTTCCTGTCCTCATGGCAGCGGGACCTCCTTCCATCTTGGCATGATCTGAAGGTATCAAAAAGCCTCCAAAGAGGGCAGGAGAGAGCTCAGGGGAAAGCACCTGGCTGCAAGGATCAACCGCCGCGTCGCCTTCACCCAGGTTTACCCGTCTTTGCTCCCTCGGTGTTGTGGGTTGAATTGTGTCCTTCGGGAAGATCTGCGGCACCTTGAAGTGTGACATCGTCTGGGACCAGTTTTGCAATGTGATCGGCTTAAGACGAGGCTGCACAAGGGTAGATTGACCAGGGCCGTGACCAGGACCCTAATAGTGAACCTTGGTCGTAGCTACACGGAAGGAAGAATGGAAGAAGGTTTCCTTGAGGGAATAGCATGTCCAAACTCATAGAAATGGAAGCAGAGGTAAGAGGGTTGCATTATATGCCAAGGAGCGCCAAGGTTGCATGCCCATGATAGAAGCTAGGAGAAGCAGAAAGAACAATCCTTCAAACTCTAAAAACCAATGGCCCTCTTGACACTTGGATAGCCAACTTGTGACCTCTAGCATGGAGGGTCGATTCCTGTTTTTAAGCTGACCAGTTTGTGGTACTCTGTAAGGGACTCGAAAAGACCCTAGTGCAGTGGCCACAGCATGATGAGCTCCAGACATGTGTCTGTGCACCAAGTGTCTACTGAACACCCACTGTGTTCCACACACTGTTCTCCTTCCATAAGGGCAGCTGCTGCCTGGGTGGGGACTTTGCCTTTCACCTTTAAACCTGAAAACCAAGATGTGGATCTTATCTGCCCAGCTTATCACCCTGGCTAATTAGCAGCACCACCTAGAACTTAACTTAATTGGAAAACTGCAAAGTGGTTTAGATATGATAACACTATCTCCAACAGGGAGGGTAACATTCACTGGCGGTGGACAATGACTTCTAGCAAGAGATAGATACAAGGTTGCAAATTAAGACTGTGGGGTTGTTTTATAACACAATGTGTATGGCCTGCTGATTTCAGCTTTTACTTTGTGTATGTGTGTGCACAAGAGAGAGCAAGAGCGAGAGAGGGAGAGAGAGGGAGAGAGAGGGAGAGGGAGACGGAGAGAGAAACAGAGGGAGAGAGGGAGGAGGGGGAGGGGGGAGGGAGGGAGG
>JADRCD010205621.1:9752-46867 GCA_019843815.1 Montemys delectorum | reverse complement strand
AAAAAAAAAAAACATATCTAACAGTTTTATATAAGAATGTTTTCAGCTACATCAAGAAAGTTATATCAAGAAAGAAAAGATGACTTTCTTATTTCAAGTTACTTTTGGCTAAGACCTCATCTTAAGCTCACCACAAGACTTGAGCATTTGTTAGATATTGTCTGGTGAGAGACAAACAGCTTTACAGAAACCAGAGGGTTTCTATCACTTGTTGTCAATCGTGATTAATTACAATCAAATGTTTAGTTTTTGCCCACAGCAATTCTTTGGCAAAAGAGAGCATTAATATAAATTCATCTTTTCTCATATTCAAAGTAAAGTTTTAACATCCTATCATGAAGCTGGTGTACATTTACAGGCCTTCTATGGGAGAAAAATATATGTAATTGGATCACATATTTGGCACAGATAATTGAACTATGTGCTATAGTCACTGTTTTTATTTTTATTTTTTTATTTTTTGGTTTTTTGAGACAGGGTTTCTCTGTGTAGCCATGGCTGTCCTGGAACTCACTCTGTAGACCAGGCTGGCCTCAAACTCAGAAGTCTGCCTGCCTTTGCCTTCCTAGCCAAGACCTTCTGGAGCTTCATTTGAAAAATAATAAAAAAGGGGGAAATGCCACACCCACTAGTCTACTCTAGTTACGCCTGCAATATCAGGGGTAAAAGCCTGATCGTGGACAGGAGGCTTTAAGGGAGTTTGTGCCTCCTGGGTATTCAGTCAGTCGTGGCATCCCCTAACTCAGAGGTAGCCCAGATATGTCCTTGTGAACTTGAGTGCTAGGTGCCCACCAAGATATGATTTATTAACAGCTAGACAAAATTGGACAATGCTCTCTGATCTTTACCAATGTTCCAACATCTTAGCCAAACCCTGGCTTGGAATTTCGTAAAGGATGTTGCCATCCAGACTAATTGCCTCCAGCATCGTGGGTAGGGCATTGAAGCTTACAGAATGGGAAACATATCCCAGGGCAAGGTCAAGTAGAATTCTCATTCTACTACTGCAGGTGAACCACTCCTAGGAATTAGCAAGAAAAAGACAAGTCTCTACTAGCCCAGAAGATTAGCATAGTGGGCGGTTCACTAAGGATGGGTAGGACCTTGAGCAGAGAGAGAGAGAGAGAGAGAGAGAGAGAGAGAGAGAGAGAGAGAGGAGAGAGAGAGCAGCAGTCAGCATCGAGATTTGAGCATCTACCCTCCTGGCCGGCAGCCCCTACCCCCTACCCCCCGCCGGACTCCAGGGCCGCATGGGCCCGAGCATGCTCAGAGCCCGGGGGTGCTGCACCAGTCCAGAGGAGATGGCTACTGTTTTAGACCCACTGTGTTTCAGGTGACCTCAGATGTACCTTGACTATGGAGCTGCCAGATTTTTCATCTCTTTTGCAATGACTATTAAAGTCTGATGCCATTTTTAAGAAATACATTCAGATCCTGAAAAAAAAAAAAGAATGTTTGGAGGGGCCTAGGAGATGGCTCAGCAGTTAAGGATGCTAACTGTTCTTACAGAGGTCCTGGGTTCAATTCCCACTACCCACATGACATCTCACAACTCTCTGTAACTCCATTTTCAGAGGATTTGATGCCCTTTCTGGTCTCCATGGGTACAGGCACACAGGTATTACACAGGTAAACATGCAGGTAAAACACTCCTACACATGAAATAAAATGAAATAAAAAAATAATAAAAAGGGCCTGGTGAGATGGCTCAGCGGGTAAGAGCACCAACTGCTCTTCTGAAGGTCCTGAGTTCAAATCCCCACAACCACATGGTGGCTCACAACCACCAGTAATGAGATCTGATGCCCTCTTCTGGTGCATTTGAAGACAGCTACAGTGTACTTATATATAATAATAAATAAATCTTAAAAATAATAAAAAATAAAAAGGATGTTTTAAAAATGAAATAATTTTTATATTTCCCATGACTATAATATAAGTGAAATAAAACTTGTAATTAATATATATTTATTTAGAGTCTGTTTTTGAAGGAAATCATTATACATACACACACATATATTTATACATGGACTTATGTAAAGACATAAAATATAAAACATGTAAAAATTAAATGCAATAGCTTAATGAAATGTTTATTTTATGACTAATGAATGTGGTTTATATTAATAATTAGCATGTTAAAGTTTTTATGAAATACTATAACCTAAGACATCACTCTAATAGATTTTAAGATGTTTAGAGTACCAGATATGTATTTATCAGATCTTTTAATACATCATCAAAATACTCACATTTGTAAATCTACACATGTGCATTTTATTTAGGCATGCCAAATAATAAAAATAATTTTAGCATACAATTAAATGAATAGCAATGAAAAACTAGTGCAATTCATAAATGTTCTTTTCTTTGTACAAACAACACATAAAAACAATTATCATACACACAGATGACATAATTACATGAAATCTAGCTGTCATCAATAAAACAGGTAAAAAAAATTTATATTCTACTCTCTTGAAAGTGTGAGAGGCTTAGTAATGCAGAGATCACAAGGTGAAGCTTGTCATGCAGCTCGAGGTGATGGCTCTTCCTCTTCTTAAGAGTTAAATAGATTAGGAGGTGATGTCTTTACAGATAGAACAGTTTTCCTCAATGTTACTTTGGACCAAAGTCTGTTTTGTTTTGACTCATTTTTAGTGAGGCTAAATCATATTCCCCATGCTTGTGTTTTATCTTAAATAAAAAGAAAAGAAGTATATTTCTTTCAAGTGTTGTTTAGGTCAGGCATCATCTACTGGACTGATGTCAGTCTGGACGTCTAGATCTGACAATGCTGGTCTGTTTCCTCTCTTGCGATTACGCAACATAGGACGTTGTATGTCCCATCCAACTTCTTACGTAGCATTCAGTCATTACTAGTGTTCAAGTGACTACTTTTTCTCTAGGCATTCCTTAAGGCCCTGAGATTATACTGCTTCTGTCCAGTGTAAAGCTGAAGGTCGTGAGTGCACACAGTAGCAGAGAGGGTGGGCAGGAAAGCAAGAAGCAGAGTGTCAGGTAGAAAGAAAAGTACAGAAGCAGTTGTTCCTTTTGTGCTTTGTTGAAAAATAGTTTTCCATTGTGCTTTGCTAGAAGCAAGAGACTGGTTTAGGACATGTGGGCAATTAAATCTCATGATGATGTCCCCCAGAAAAATGATGTACTGTTACATATGACACAGGGGTGGAGCTTAGACAAATCTAGTTTTATTTTTGGTGCCAGTGGTACTTAACAAGTACTAAGTAGATCTCTGGCCAGAAAAATAATCAAGGAATCCAAGGTAACATGAATCATGCTTAGCAGGGTAGATCTGCCAAACAGCAGGAAAACCTCACCAATATGCTTAAACATGAATCTTAGCACAAAGCCTTGGGATGTCTGCAGTGAGAAGACAGGAGATACAGCTCTTATGTGTGCATCCTTAGCAGCCCTAGGAGCTCCTCCAAGCTTCAGGGACCTCAACTCAGGTAAAACCTGGATGTGTGGCTTCAGTACAGGCAGGAGTTTTAAAACTAGTATATGTAATGAAGACATCTGAAGCATAAGGTTTCAAAAGCAAAGAGCTGATCAATGAAAAATATAAGTCATTTGAATATAAGCATAGCTTCCCAGTGAAAAGCAGTATTTTCACATGGGGGTTTTAAATTTAATTTTATGTTTTTACTTATTCACTTTACATCCTGCACACTGTCCCTGTCCCTGTCACCCCATCTCACAATCCTTCCCTCATCACCCCATTCCCTTCTTTTTTGGGTATGCCCCCCTAGCCCCTGGCACTTCAGGCCTCTTTGAGGCTAAGCACTTCCTCTCCCACTGAGGCCAGACAAGGCAGCCCAGCTATAAGAACATGTCCCACATGTAGGCAACAGCTTTTGGGATAGCCCCTGCTCCAGTTGTTCAGGACCCACATGAAGACCAAGCTTCATATCTGCTACATATGAGGCCTAGGTCCAGCCCTTGTATGCTCTTCAGTTGGTGGTTTAGACTCTGAGAGCCCCAAGGGTCCAGGTTAGTTGACTCTGTTGGTCTTCCTGTGGAGTTCCTACCCATTTCGGGGCACACAATCCTTCCTCCTATTCTTCCATAAGAGTCCCCAAGTTCTATCCACTGTGTGCCTGTGGGTGTCTGTATCTGTGGTGGTCAGCTTCTGTGTAAAGCCTCTCAGAAGATAACTTGCTCCTGTCTGCAAGAGTAACAGAGTATAATTAATACTGTTAGGGATTGGTGCTTGCCTATCATATGGGAATTATTAATATCTTGAAATGGATCTTGATCTGATCTCTTTGATATGGAATTTTGCTCTTTGGTGTTTCAGGATGAAGAAACCAAGTCAGAGACAGAAAGTCAAAAAATATTTTCAGAAGTTATCTTTAGTTTGGAGTAATCTCTAAACATTTTAAATAAATTTCTTATTTATTCTTAACATCTCTTTTGAACACACATGTAGTTTTTTGAGTTCTCTTTAATTATTATAAAGTAGCAATTTTATTTTTATTTTATAGAGCATAATTTTTATTCCAATTAAAACAGGCTACCCACTTGTGATTTAAAATAATTTTCTAGGTCTTTTAATTAAGTTCATAAAATAAGCTAATTTGGAGAAAGTAAGTATTCCTTTTTGAGGGGAATCTTACTTTTAGTTAGATTTTTCTTTTTTTTTTAAATGTTCACATTATTTTCTGTTTATTTGCATGCATTCATATCTCTATAATGTAACATATGAGATTAGCCTTTCTAAAACTGAATCTGAGTAAAAGTGATCCATAAGAATTCTTTTAAATTATTCAAAATTATTATATATCATTTTTTGCTGAGCTTAAAAGAGCCAGTATTTATATGTTCCTATGATGTTACTGAAGCATATTTTTATAGTCTTTACCAGCTGGGAACATTATGACTAAATTCTTTTTTCTTTTTTTTTCTTGATTTAAGTTTTATTGCACTATGGTGAGAAACGATACATGATTTCAATTTATCTGAATTTGTTAACATTTAAAAACATATTTTAAGTAAATAGAATTACATCATATTCTTGTTTCCCTTTTGTACTCCAACTCCTCTCAGAGACCTTCACCCCTTCAATACCTGCAATACCTTTTGTTTTTTAAAATTTTGTCATATTCTTTAAAATTTATAAAATATTGTAACAATAAAAGTGAGTATTAAGAAAATTGTTTGATATAAAACAACAATCATTCAAATAATCTTATGTAGATGCTTGTCTACAGAAATATTGAAAATACATACATTTGTCTCAATATAAATTTGAAATAACTCCAAACATATTAACTGCATATTTTAAAATAATACATCATTACTAGTATTTTTTTAAATGAACATAAATAGATAAATAGATAAATTCTTTTCATTTATTTATTTTGGTTTTAGTAGAGTTTAAAATCTTGGCTCTTACTGTGGTACTAGCCCAAAATAAGAACAATTTTTATACATTGGAGTTCATTGTAATAAGGCTATATTTCAATGACCCTCACATCACCAAAGGATTTTACCTCCATTATAGCTAAGCTGAGAGTTGACAGTTCTATTGCACCAAGGAATGAATACAGATTTCCTGCTATGGTCAAAACTATTTGACTTGAGTGATTGCCATCATTATCAGCCCACAGAGAACAGGTTACATTCACTTAAGAAATAGAGTGTGTATAAAGATGGACTATCCATGAAATCATTCACCAACTGTTTCAATGAAAAATGGTTCTGCTTGGAGGATGGCACAGACATTAGGTGAGGGTAAGAATCTGGTTCATTGCCTGTGATGATTTTGAAAAGCATTCATCTCAGAGAAAGAGTAACTTCTAAAGTCATCTTCTTCAAACTTGATTCAATAGTTGCAAACATCAAGCAAAGTATTCAGTCTCACTCTTTGTTGTTCTCTTACAAGCCACCTCCCAAGTTAATTGTCCTTGTTTCTTTTGGCTGTATAAACTTTTGAAATATGTTCTGAAAACCATAGTATAGTGCAAAAACATGAAATAAACAATCCTACTAATAGAGAGGCTGAGATAGGAGAAGCCTGATTTCAAGACCATTATGTGGAACCCAACAAGACACTGTCATGTACAAACAAACAGAAAGTGTATATAGATTGTACAATATTGAACCTGTTTCTCCAATTACCAAATTTGAGAGACCACTGGATTTCTAATTCCTCATATTTTTGGATTTCAATTGATAAGGATATGTTGGTAATATTAATTTTCATATTAAGATATTAAGAAAAAGTAATTGTTACTTCCTGTTATTTTTGTTGTTAGAGGTGGAATTAGGTTTGTGTGGGTTTGTTGAAAGATTACTTTCTTGCTTCTTTTAGAGTGTAGTTTTGCTCCTTATGTTGGTGTTTTCCATCTCTTATCCTTTGTAGGACTGGATTTGTGGAAAGATATTGTGTAAATTTCGTTTTGTCATAGAATATCTTGTTTTCTCTATCTATGGTAATTGAGAGTTTTGCTGGGTATAGAAACTTGGCCTGGCATTTGTGTTCTCTTAGGGTCTGTATGACAACTGCCCAACATCTTCTAGCTTTCATAGTCTCTGTTGAGAAGTCCGGTGTAATTCTGATAGGCCTGGCTTTATATGTTACTTGACCTTTTTCCTTTACTGCTTTTAAAACTTTCTTTGTTTAGTGCATTAGGTGTTTTTGTTATTATGTGATGGGAGGAATTTCTTTTCTGGTCCAGTCTATTTGGAGTTCTGTAGGCTTCTTGTATGTTCATGGGCATCTCTTTCTTTAGGTTGGGGAAGTTTTCTTCTATAATATTGTTAAAGATATTTACTGGCCCATTACCTTGGGAGTCTTCACTCTCTTCTATACCTATTATCCTTAGGTTTGGTCTTCTCATTGTGTCCTGGATTTTCTGGATGTTTTGAGTTAAGATCTTTTTTGCTTTTTGCATTTTCTTTGACTGTTGTGTCAATGTTTTCTATGGTGTCTTCTGCCCCTGAGATTCTCTCTTCAATCTCTTGTATTCTGTTGGTGATGCTTGCATCTATGACTCCTGATCTCTTTCCTAGGTTTTCTGTCTCCAGGGTTGTTTCCCTTTGTGATTTCTTTATTGTTTCTAGTTCAATTTCTAGATTCTGGATGGTTTTGTTCATTTTCTTTACCTGTTTGATTGTATTTTCCTGTAATTCTTTTTTTTTTTTCATGAGTTTATGCCTCAGAGTCTCTTTTTTTTTTTTAAAGATTTATTTATTACTATAAGTGAGTACACAGAAGAGGGTATCAGATTTCATTATGGGTGGTTGTGAGCCACCATGTGGTTGCTGGGATTTGAACTCACGACCTTTGGAAGAGCAGTCAGTGCTCTTACCCGCTGAGCCATCTCTCCAGCCCTTCCTGTAATTCTTTAAGAGATTATTGTGTTTCCTCTTTAAGGAATCAGCTTCTAGCTGATTACCTGTGTTCTCCTGTATTTCTTTGAGGGAATTATTTATGTCCTTCTTAAAGTCCTGAATCATCATTGTGAGAATTGATTTTTAGATCTGAATCTTGCTTTTCTGGTGTGATGGTGTGTTCAGGACTTGCTATGGTGGGAGAGTTGGTTTTGATGATGCCAAGTAACCTTGGTTTCTGTTGCCTATGTTCTTATGCTTGCTTCTAGCCATCTGGTTATCTCTACTGCTACCTGCCCTGGGTAAATCTGACTGAGGTCTGTCCTACCTATGATCCTGGTTGTGTTAGAACTCTTCAGAATCAAGCTGTCTCTGTGATCCTGTGATTCTGGGATACTGTTATTCTGGGCCTGTTAGAGCACCCAGGAGTGGATCTTCCTTTGGGTGTTATGGGACTGGCTGCAAAATTTGTACCCAGGGTCTGCTCAGAGCATCAGCCCAGACAGACTGGAAGGAACCAGTGCCACTAGGCTAGTGAAGTTCTTGCATGCCTGGGTCCTGCTGGTCACAGTTACTCCCAGTGTTGGAACAGATGTTATGTCCTTCTCACCTCTGATCCTCTGATCCCAGGCTTGTTAGAGTGCCTGGGAGTGGAGCTTCCTCTGCATGTTGTGCAGAATTTGCACCCAGCCCAGACAGACCAGAAGGAACCAGTGCCACTGGGTTGGCAGAGTTCTTGTATACCTGGTTCCCACTGGTCCCAATTACTCCCATTGTTGGGACTGATTTTTCTATTTTTTACATTTGTAAGTTGAACTTATACAATAATCACACACAAAACTAGCTGGAGAATAAAATATATGTTTTTCTCTGAACTTTTTCCTTTTCCTTAGACTAGATATGGGAAAAGAAAAGAGAAAAAAGGAGAGAGGAAAAGAGATCAATAAATGGTCAGAATTCAAAATACCTTTCAGAGGTCTAAAATCAAACAAAAAAATGAATGGCAAAACTTAAGTGCTTTTAAAGTAAAGTAGCAAAATAAATACCTAAAAACAAATACTTTAAGAGCAAATTCACACAAAAAGGTATCTACAAAATAGAATCCTTAAATAATCATCTTACAATGGACAAATGACCCATCAACCAAATGAAGGGAAGTACACGAGAGCTCTAGAAAGAACTCCCCAAAATCCAGAAGAAGTAATACTAAATGGCTTATTAAAGTACCTCACTTCTATCCAGGATTTCTGTGAAAAGTGGCTTATTCTTGAAGGCTCTTATGGAGGAGGTGCCATACAGTACAATGCAAAGATACAACTATGGCCCCAAAAGGAATAAGTGGGTTTATCAGCATCAAATATGAGTGATATGGAAACACAGAACTAGGTTACCCCAGATTCTATGTTTTAACAAGGAAGTGTACGCTTAGATATTTTTCAAAACCAACCTTAATTAGAGTTCTTAAATGCATCAATCTCCCTTCTAGCTCTCTGACCAGAGGTAGGAAAAAAGGGTTTAATAGGAAAAGGGAGTTTGTGGACCTGTTTAAAAATGATTGGGGTGATTCCACTATTTGTTGTCAGGATATCAGCGGTCCAGTCTAAAACATCAAACATGAATCAGTAGCAGCAATCCAGTCCAATTGGCAAATGCCAAACATGAATTAGTAGCAGTGGATCAATAAAAAAAAAAAAAAAACAAACCCAAAAAACATGAGGCTGTTGAATCAGCAGACTTCGGACTCAGCAAGAAGCACCCAGAATACCACAAGAAGTTTTTGGCACATTTCTGTCTACGAAGTTATGGCATGTGAAGATCAGTGAAGACCAGCAAAGTGTTGTAAGGCAAAGCAATGCAAGAGTGTATTTCACTGTCTGTTGGGTTCTACTTATACTCTTTTTAAACATGATGTGTCCTCTCATGTGTCTACTTCAGCAAAACATCCCCTCAGAAGACAGCTTCCAGAAAAATATCACATGACAAGACTGAGTCTCTAAAGAAACTAGAGGGGCTGGAGAGGTGGCTCAGTGGTTAAGAGCACTGACTGCTTTTCCAAAGGTCCCGAATTCAAATCCCAGCAACCACATGGTGGCTCACAACCATCCATAATGAGATCTGATGCCCTCTTCTGGTGTGTCTGAAGACAGCTACAGTGTAGTTACATATAATAAATAAATAAATCTTTAAAAGCCGGGTGGTGGTGGCACACGCCTTTAATCCCAGCACTTGGGAGGCACAGGCAGGCGGATTTCTGAGTTTGAGGCCAGCATGATCTACAGAGTGAGTTTCAGGACAGCCAGGGCTACACAGAGAAACCCTGTCTCAAAAAACCAAACCAAAACAAAACAAAATAAAACAAGAAAAAGTGGCAAAAGAAA
This sequence comes from Montemys delectorum, assembly GCA_019843815.1. Lineage (NCBI taxonomy): Eukaryota > Metazoa > Chordata > Mammalia > Rodentia > Muridae > Montemys > Montemys delectorum. The sequence continues at coordinate 37,133 of JADRCD010205621.1, read as the reverse complement.
CTAGAAATTTCCACTTCATGAAAACACTTTCATGACTGTGGTTTTCTTTTGTAGTTTAATGTTTAGTGCTTTACTGAGTAGTTAGACATGTGCCTAGGCACATATCTCTTTCTGTGAAACCAGAAGATTAATCTAAATGTATCATATTGAACAGAGTTTCCTTTTGTATGGAAAGTCATGGCAGTGTGTTATAACTTTCTAAGCCTATTTTCTACTGGATTCACAATTCCTTTTAGTTTCCCAGCTGCAAATCCCCCACTTAAAATTTAGACAAAAAAAATCTGTGGAAAAGAAACTTGATATTGCCTGACTTCCTAGGTAGGACAATAGAGGTGAGCATAGCCACTGAATCATGTAGGTTCCAGGGCTATTTGCTTCATCCTTGTCTGGGTGTCATTGACTGTCCCACCACTGTTGGATTATATATAAAACAGTCTCTGTCTTTGGGTTATGGTCACTCCACTGCTCTTTGGTTTTAGAGTCTTACTGCAATGGGAAAGCACTGCCTGCTACTACTACTGTATCTCTCCTTGATAGTAGGTCTCCTGCAAGGTGAGGTCATAGTGAATGATAGAAGCCTGTGCTATGTCAGACACACTGGCTGCTGGTGATTTGTAGCCATCCAGTGGTCAAGGATGAACTGGGTTTACCTGAAAGAGGGGTTATAAATGAAAAAGAGGTAAGGGGTCAAAGAAGAATGAAACCAAGACAAGATTCTGATCAAGGCTCCAAGTTTAATATTCAGCACTGTGTTTATTAAGAGAAAGTCCACAGAACCCACCCTTGTTTCACCCTTGTTGCAAAGCAAGTTCATCATGGCAGTCTAATATTCTGAGGACTTGCATGTGCAACCAAGGCATATGATTCCATCAAGGTAGATAAGGTCTATTGTGGTAAGTGTTCAAGGTCTGCTCAGCCTTCTCAAGGCTGAGAAGGTCACAATCCCCCTCCCCTTTTTGTTTTTGTTTTTGTTTTTTAAAGATTTATTTATTTATTATATGTAAGTACACTGTATCTGTCTTCAGACACTCCAGAAGAGGGCATCAGATCTTGTTACGGATAGTTATGAGCCACCATGTGGTTGTTGGGATTTGAACTCAGGACCTTCAGAAGAGCAGTTGGTGTTCTTAACCACTGAGCCATCTTTCCAACCCCCTTTTTTGTTTTTTGTTTTTTTTAAAAGATGAACAGTACCAGTTGCTGGATGGTGCACAAAATTTACTTGTTTTCCATAATCCTGTCTAGGGTAAAGAGTGGCCAGGCAGCCGTACCTGTCTTAGGTCAGTGTCTATATTGATCCTTCTTACCTGTCATGGAGATCAAACATAGTATTGATGTACATCTCTGTTTTAGGTCGATAGGAGCTCAAGAACACTTTTACCCATCTCTGACTACTGATCTTCTATAGCACACTCTTTACCATTCAGACCGAAGCCACAAAGGACATATGAATACACACTCATTGCATTTCTTTATAGTGATAAATAACTGCCATAGCTGAGCTTGCTGAAAGCGATCCTGTATGAAGGCAACCAATCTGTTTAAAATACAAGGTCTAAAAGTTAAAAGCAACAAAATTAATTATAATTATAATTATAATTATAATTATAATTATAATGGTCCAAGCAGTGTAGAAATTAAATTCGTAAGCCATGGGGAAGTAGAGAACCAGGATTCAAACCATCCCTGATTCTGTTCTTTTTCTTTCTTTCCTTTTGATTAGTCTTTCTCAAATTTTAGCCATAGAATCCTTTACTACTCCTGAATGATCAATGTAAATGCAACATGCTTTGTGGAGGGCTGCACATAATCCTCCCTGTTGAAGGAATAAAAGATTGAGTCCCCTCCTGTTTTGAAGGACTACCTCAGACAAGGAGGTTAGAGACTCTTACAAGTGGGAAATAGAAGTTTTTATCCTTTATATATCTGTATATATTGCCGTTCTAAGGAGCTCATAATTTTTTCCTTGCAAAACTAGGGCAAAATCAACAGTAGCTTCTGTTCCCACACTGAGGTCTGTCAGTACTGAAATAGTTAATGTTATAGCAAGTTCTTTCTTGAGTTGAGAGAAGCCTCCATTCCAATGATCCAAGAGCTTGTCATAAGAATGATAAATGAGCCTAGGAATAAGTTGAACCAAGACACAAAAATCTTTGGACCTATCAAACCCTTGTATATGAATGCAGGGGGTAAGACCTGTGGAAAAACCCATTATCTGTCCTTTGGAAGAATATGATAAGATAAAGAGATGGAAACAATAAGTCCTTGATTTCATAAGCTCTGTCTTTTACTTTTATGAACTTTTCCTAGTCCAGAAACTTATTGTAGGGAAAGACTCATGCCAGATTTCTGGTTCCATCAACAATCAGAAGAGCTATTAGAAAAAGAAACATTGCTGGGAGGCTGGAAATATGTCTCAGCATTTAAAAGTACTGACTGTTCTTCTAAAGGTTTTGAGTTCAAATCTCATCAACCACATGGTGGCTCACAACCATCCATAACGAGATCTGACACCCTCTTCTGGTGTGTCTGAAGTACTTACATATAATAATAAATAAATCTTTGGGCTGGAGTCAGCAGGGCCAAAGCAAATGGGGCCTGGAGCAAACAGGGCCAGAGCGAGTGGAGTTGGAGTGAGTAGGGCTGGAGCGAGTAGGGCCAGAGTGAGCAGAGGTCCTAAGTTCAATTCCCAGCTCACAAACATCTGTACAGCTACAGTGTAGTCTTATACATAAAATAATATAAATAAATAAAAAAATTGAAAAAAGAAACATTGCTGGATAATAAATCAATAACTTCATAGTAATGAGGTGCTATATTATAGCAAAGCCAACAAGAGTGAGTAATATTAGGATTAGTATACACACAAAACATACCCACCATTAATTCTTTAAGAGGAATAGTAACTATAGGAAAGGTAGTGGTGGCAACTGTAGGACTATGAGGGATACCAGACACTGGAGAAGAAAATAGAGAAGTGGTAGCACTCTTGCTCCTTTTAGCACTATTCTTCCTTCTACCATTCTTATTCCTCTTTTTGACCTTAGTTATGACCTTATTAGGTCCTACTGAAAAAGAGATGGGCTCAATTTTAAGCCTAATGGTAAAGAGAAACCCATCATCATAACCTTCCTTATAAAGTCGAAGTCTCCAAGTTTTTCCTTTTAACTAATCTTCATTAACCTGTCTTCCTGAATTAGTAAAACTTACCCATAAAGGGTTTCAAGCCCCTGAATATCCACAGGTAGAACTAAACAATTTGGCTCTGCTTATGAAACACTCCCAATTATAAGAACTATTTTTTTAAACAGAAATCAGATCCCAAGTGGAGGAAGGATTCCTCCTAGCCTCACCTGTGGTAACACAATTCCAGTCATAACAGAAAAATGCTGAAGTCCTCCACATTGATATTGTTTATCTCTATTAATTTGATCCTTAGGGCAGATCAGTATTTAAAAGATGACAGTGAGGAAGGAGTTGCCCACATCCTATATCTACACGTCTTGCCCTGTAAGTATTCTCATATATAGTGTCTTAGTCAGGGTTCTCTAGAGTCACAGAACTTATGGTAGTCTCTATGTAGTAAAGGGATTTATTGATGACTTATAGTTTGTAGTCCAACTCTCAACAATCAACTCCCAACAACAGTCACGGCAGCAGCTGTGAATGGAAGTCCAAGGATCCAGCAATTGCTCAGTCCCACAAGGCAAGCAGGCGAAGCAGAGAGAGCCTTCTTTCTTCCAATGTCCTTATATAGGTCTCTAGCAAAAAGTGTGGCCCAGGTAAAAGGTGTGTACCACCACACCTTTAACCCCGGATGACCTTGAACTCATAGAGCTTTCTATGTTAATCCTATGGGATTCGTAGCCACTATTCCTCAAGGTCTCCATGCCAAGATTCAGGTCAGAAACTTGTATCTCTCAGCCTCCAGATTAGGGCCATAAGTGAGCCTTCTAATTCTGGATTATAGTTCATTTCAGACTTAGTCAAGTTGACAACCAGAAATAGCCACTACATATAGGGAGTGACTGATGCAAGGTGCCAGAGGCTGTGGGAATGTCCTAGGTATTTAATCCAGGTGCTAATTCGCAAAGATCAAACACAAGGTCTGGCCACCAGGTATATGTGGGGTAGCTGTGAGAACTGATAGAAAACACTTGCTTTCTAGTAAGGGTAGAGACTACACTCCAGGTTAACTTAGGTGGCTGATAGGGATTTCTTCATCATCAGTATCATCATCATTAGAAGGATCAGGATCCGTGTCCACTTGATGAACCAACCTTTCAGGCAGCTGTTGTTTCAAAAGCAGGGGGGCCTGGGCTGTAGCCCCAGCCTGAGGATCTCTCTCTCTCCCTCTGTAGGCAGTGGGCCTGCTGCTGAGGCCCAGGTCTCTCCCTCTCCCCTGGGGCTGACCTGTTTGCTGCACGGCACCTTAATTAAAAAAGGGCAATGTATGAATGAGTTATTTTATTGTAGGAAGGAGAAATATGCTGGTTGAGTAGAGAGAAAGAAAGGAGAGGAAGTAGAGATAGAGAGAAAAGAAGGAGAGGGAGAAAGGCATAGAAGAGAACAAAGAGCAGAGAGGAGAGAGAGAGCAAGAGAGCAAGAGGAAGTAAGAGTGAGAGGGGAGAGAAGTTAGAGAGCTAGAGGGTGAGAGAGTAAGAGAGTGAGGAGGGGACAAATCACTCCTTTTATTGTATGGGGCATGGCATGCCTGGCTTGTGGTCAGATGACTATGTGTAGTAAAGTCCAGCTAGAATGCTGGGAGTTTGAGGCAGTGTCTGCCTGATAGAGCACACATTTTCTGCAGGAGCAGCTGTGAGGAGTCTGGACTGAAATCTGAACCATTGGTCTCAGGAGCTTATCACCGAACTCCTACCATCCCTTGTGAACAAATTAGTTTGCTCAGTGGGTTTCCGGGGTTGCAAGGTGGCCACTCTACTGGACTCTGGCTGTCAGAACTGCCCACTGCCCCACAGGCAGCCATCAGGCTCCATTTTCTTCCTGTGAAAAAGCACAGACAGAACCTCATCCCCATATTAAAACAGGATCAGGACCATTCCATGTATTAGTTAGGGGGTCTCTCCATTTAACCATGGCATATGGCCTGGAAGTCACTAGATGCCAGTGGTGATATGTTTCAGACTGACCTGTAGCATCAGTTTGCAAAAAATTTAAAACAAGTAAGACAAAAGCAAGGTGTGCTTTTGGTGACCTGAGGGATATAACTCCCCTTCTTTTGCTTTTAAAAGCCAATTTTTCAGAGTGCAATGTGCACATTCAACAATCTCTTGTCTCATTGAGTTATCAGGAATTACAGTTTTATGTACAATATCAAATTCATTACAAAATGATGTAAAGTTGTTTCCAGTAATAAGCTGGCCCATTATCTGTCTTGATGACTTTAGGTAATACCATAGCATTGAAGGCTTGTAAGCCATGGTCAATTCATTTCTAGAAGGTTCTCCCATATATAGAGAAGCAAAAAGGAATCTTGAACAAGTGTCAATACAGATATGTATATATTTCAATTTTCTAAATTCTGCATAATTATATCCATTTGTGAAATATGATTAGGCATAAAGCCTCATGGATTAACCTCTAAAAGAGGAATTGGAGATAATGTAAGACAGGACATGTTTTACAATCATTCTAGCATGCTCCTTAGTGATCTTATGTTGGAGCCTCAAGGTGTGACTAGAGGGATGAAATTTATTATGATCATATCTAGCCAATGCTACAGGATCTGAAACTAAGGCTTCTCCTATCAAAACTCTGTCAATGAGATCATAGCCTGTAGCTAAAGGTCCAGGAAGATCAGAATGAGCTCATATATGACCAATATAAAAGAAATTTTTTTTCTGAGTAAGAATGATGTTTTGTAGTTGTGAAAACAGAAATCCAGTTGGTGTATTGAAATGAAATGTACCACAAGTTTCCAATAGAGGAACAGACTGAGCCACATATAGGCTATCAGTAAAAAGATTAAAAATATCATTTACAGACTGAAAAAATTCAGTACTGTTGTTAGTTCTGCTAGTTGGGCAGAGAGCCCAGAAGTCTCTGACAATTTGTTGATTATTTATGAGATGTCTTGTGTGTCCTTTATAGGAGACATACATAAAAATTAAACAAGCATTATGTAGAGGCTGTAAAGATGTCATATTAGGAAATATTACCTTATGTACATTTAAAAATTTTATCAATCTATCTTGAGGTTGATAATCTATATGCCTATAATGATCATCTATAATGCCTTTAAGTCTTTTTTGAGCAAGCAACCAATCTGTACTATGCTGCTTTAACCAAATATTTTGGTCCACATTAAAAGGCTTAATAATGGTATCTGGTTCTTTGCCAAAATAAATTAGTACCTGTTACTTCCAAGTGTCATCATATGGGCTACTGCCTCATAATATGTCAGGATATTACATTTAAGAGATATCCTTGAATGTATCCACATAAGAGGAGCCCTCTGCCATAATAATCCTGTAGGTGTATGAGTCATATTAAAAATCAACAAATGTAAAGGCAAAGAATAATATATATAAGTAACAAATTGTTTTTCAATAGCTCTTTCTACTTGTTGTAAGTCTAACAATCCTTCTGAGGTTAAAGATTGAGGGGAGGTAGGATCAGCACTTCCTTTAAGAGTATCAAATAAGGGTTTCAATTCTCCTATATTAAGCTTTAAATAGGGACAAAGCCAACTGATATCACCTAACAGCTTTTGAAGATTATTTAAAGTTTTAAAACTGTCCCTACAGATAATTATCTTCAGGGGATAAATGGCTTGATCTGTAAGTCTAAGGCCTAAATATTATAAGGATTCTGAGTTTGTACTTTTTCTGGAGCTATTTATAGTTCTTTATCAGCTAATGCCTGTTATAAATCTCTATAACATAAAAGCAAGTCCTTAGGATCCTTTCCTGCTAACAGGATTTCAGCCATGTAATGTATGATGTATATTATTGGCCATTACTGTCTTATAGGCTGAGTGGCTGGTGCCACAAATTTTTGACATAATGTAGGGCTATTAGCCATGCCCTGGACATGAACTATCCATTGGTATATTTTCATAGGTTCTTTAAAATTGATAGAAGGAATACTGATAGCAAATCTTTTGCAATCCTGGGGATGCAAAGGAATAATGAAGAAACAATCTTTCAAATCTACTACTATTTTATAATATCCTTTAGGAATGTCTACTAGAGATGGAAGCCCAGGTTGTGAAGCTCTCATAGGTATCATGGTTTTACTAACCTTTCTTAGATCTTGTAGCAATTGCCATTTACCAGATTTTTTTTTCTCTATAACAAATATTATAGTACTCCATGGAGACTGGGATTCTATTATATACCCTGCCTCTAGTTGCTCCTGCACAAGTGAAGTGGAGGCTTCTACTTTTTATTTAGATAAAGGCCACTGATCAATCCACACTGGAACATTATTAAGCCATTGAATTTTATTAGCATGGGATGCAGGCAAAATAGTGGCCATTATGGAAAATACCCCAAGCCTCGAGTGTTAAAGTGAAGCTTAGGCCTTTCAAATTTCTTAATGCCTTGTCCTTCCTTTTCCTAACCATTGAACAGACAAAAATCCTTGTCTTAGCATTTGTTTAGTCACTACTTTATTAGGACTGCACATCATAAGACCGATCTGTGACAAGAGATCTCGTCCCCTGAGGGTAATATGCAAATGTGATATGGCATAGGGTTGAAGTTGTCCTGAATTTCCTTCCTCATATCTCCAGGTTAGAAGTTTAGAACTTTGTTTTGGATTATTGGCATAACCAATCCCTTGAAGATGAGGGCCATGAAGCTGACCTTGCTTTGCAACATACTCCAGCTGAAACAAAGGATGGGTTCTGTGGGCTTTCCCTTAATAAACGTAGTGCTAAATATTAAACTTGGAGTCTTGGTCAGAACCTTGTCTTGGCTTCATTTTCTCATCCCACCCCAGCTCTTTTTCTTCTAAATCAGCTTCCTCCTCTCGATCTAATTCACCATCTGTGTCCCCAATTTCTTTTATCTGAGCTCTAAAAGGTGTATAAAATCTGTACTTCTCTGACATAGAGTTGAAAGAGCCTTTTTCTGTGGAAGTCCTCTCGGACAGGCATCCTTCCTGAAGTTCTTCATGCTGTTCCTTGGCAGTGGCTAACACCTACGTGGTCTCTCTATCTTTTTTTTTTTTTATTATTATTATCAATACCATCTTTTAAAAGCACCCAGAGGCAGAAGGTGGTAGGATCTGCCTGGTTGATTCTCAGAACTTCTCTAACTTTTTCCCCAGGTTTCCTTATCCAAAGCTCTTTCTTCTGGAAACCATGGCCAGCATGAGTCTATCCTAACTAAATGTTTTCTAACGTCAAGGCTCCAAGTTTAATATTCAGCACTGTGTTTATTAGGGGAAAGCCCACAGAACCCATCCTTTGTTTCAGCCACAGTATGTTGCAAAGCAAGGTCAGCAGGGCAGTCTAATCTTCTAACTTCCTGTGGGGACTTGCATGTGCAACCAAGGCATATGATTCCATCAAGGTGGATAAGGTCTATTGTGGCAAGTGCTCAAGGTCTATTCAGCCTGCTCAAGGCCGGGAAGGGCCTGCTCAAGGTTAAGTAATTGTTAAACCTTGAGATGTGAGGAACATGGGCTAGATCCCTATACTAATCACCAGAGCCTTTATCCCCACAATCTCTTTCTTTACTACCTCTGCCACACACACTTCAGTCTCTTTTCTCCCCCTCCTCCTCCTTTATTTCTCTTCCCCCAACTTTCTCTTCTTCATTGTCATCTTCCTCTTTTTATTTCTTTATCCCTTCACCTCCTGCCTAAAGTCTAATCACAATATTTTTTGCTCCCCCAGCTTTTCTTAAAGATAGCCCTAATTTAGGATTTCAAGTTGGACAAGGATGGTTCTTGACAGCACAAAGACAAAATATAGTAATGGTTCAGTAGGATGAACAGGTATATTTTAGGGACTTGATATTCCTTCTTTCATCTCCAGACATTCCAGAGACAATGCTTTTGCTCTCAGACAGTTTCTGTCCAAGACCCACATTATCTGTGTAGGAATCAGTTTATCATATAGCCAGTTCCCTCCTCCGCCATTGTTCCTTATTCATTGTCAGGGCTGCAGGTTCAGCTGCCTTCTGGAGGTTGGGCCCAGAACCTCTTTCAATTGTGTTTTCCTTTCCAGCCCCAAATTATGTCCATTGTGACCATGTCAGCAGTACATGTGTTTACGTGAGACAGTGTTGAAAGCTCCCTCGAGAGTACAAGAACGTGCACTTGTGAACAGTTATTAAAAGTATGCATCATGGGCCTGGACCAGTCGGTGCCCTGAGCAGAGCTTGGGTGCAAGCTCTGCAGCCAGTCTCACAACACCCAGGGGAAGCTCTACTCCCAGGGTGCTCTAACACGCCCAGGATCAGAGGTGAGGAGGACACAACATCTGCCTGAATACCAGGAGTAACTGAGACCAGTGGGATCAGGCACACAGGAACTCCACCAGCCAGTGGCTCGGATTACTTTCGGTCTGTCTGGGCCAGCTGGTTCCGTGAGCAGAGCTTGGGCGAAAGCTCCTCAGCCAGTCCCACAAAATCCTGAGGAAGCTCCACTCCTAGGTGCTCTAACAAGCCCAGGGTCACAGGATCCCAGAATCATAGGATCACAGAGACAGGTTGACTCTGAGGAGTTCTGACACAACCAGGATCACAGGAAGGGCAGGCTCCAGTCAGATTTAGCAAGGGCAGGTAGCACTAGAGATAACCAGATGATGCGAGGCAAGTATAAGAATATAAGCAACACAAACCAAGGTTCCTTGGCATCATCAGAACCCAATACTCCTACCACAGCAAGTCCTGGACACATCATCACACTGGAAAAGCAAGATTCAGATATAAAATCACTTGATGGGGATTGCATTGAATCTGTAGACTGCTTTTAGTAGGGTGGCCATTTTTACTATATTAATTCTGCCAATCCATGAACATGGGAGATCCCTCAATTTTCTGAGATCTTCTATTTCTTTCTTGAGAGTCTCAAAGTTCTTGTCATACTTGTTTGGTTAGAGTTACTGGTAAAAGCACTCTGGAAATCAATCTGTAGGTTCCTCAGAAAATTGGAAAGAGATCTGCCTGAAGACCCAGTTATAACACTCTTGGGCATATACCCAAAAGATGCTCCACCATGCCACAGAGGCATGTGTTCCTCTATTTTTATAGCAGCCTTATTTGTGATAGCCCAAAGCTGGAAACAATCCAAATGTCCCACAACAGAAGAATTGACATAGAAAGTATGGTTCATTTATACAATGGAATACTACTCAGGTATTAAGAATGACATCATGAGTTTTGCAAATAATGGAACTAGAAAATATCATCTTGAGTGAGGTAACTCAGACCCAAAAGTATATGCGCGGTATGTACTCACTAATAAGTAGATATTAGCCAAAAAAGTACAGAATTCCCAGGATACAATCCACAGAACTCAAGAAGGCTAACAAGAGGAAGGGCTCAAGTGAAGATGCCTAAATCACACTTGGGAGGGATAAGAAAGCAATCATAGGAGGGGGAAGGGAGGGAGAGACTTGGATGAGAAAGGTGACAGGGAAGGGAAGAAGGGAAGATGATCAGGTACTGGGGCAGGGGGGAACAGAACTGAAGCCCTTAGGACCAGTAGAAAGAAACAAAACAGGAAACCTTGGGAGGTAGGAGTTGGGGTATCCTCTAGAATGTACCAGAGACCCAGGAGGTGAGAGACTCTCAGGACTCAAAGGGAAGGACCTTAGATAAAATGTCTTACAGTGGGGAGAGTGAACTTGTAGAGTCTACCTCCAGTAAAAAGACAGGGCATCAAGTGGAGGGATGAGGCTGTCATCCCAAATCAAAAACTCTGACCCAGAATTGTTCCTGCTTAACAGAACTGCAAGAACAAAAATGGAGAGAAGCCTGAGGAAAAGGAGGTCCAGTAATAGGCACAAATTGGGATCCAGCTCAGGGAGAGGCCCCAAGGCCTGACACTATTACTGATGCTATGGTGTGCTTACAAACAGTGGCCTATCATGACTACCCTCTGAAATCCCCAACAAGCAGCTGAAAGAGTCAGATGCAGATATTTACATCCAACCAATGGGCAGAAGCTGGTGACCCCTATGGTTGAATTAGGGAAAAGCTAGAAAAAACTGAGGAGGAAGATCAGCAGTCCCAACTAACCAGGACCTCTGGGATCTCTCAGACACTTAACCATCAACCAGGCAGCATACACCAGCAGATATGAGGTCCTGAACACATATACAGCAGAGGACTGCCAGGTCTGGATTCAGTTAGAGAAAATATATCTAACCCTCAAGAGACTCAGGGCCCCAGGGAGTTGGGAGGTCTGGGAGTGGAGTGGGGTTGGGGACATCCTCTTGGAGATGGGAGGGGGTCAGGGGAGAAAGAGTGGGATGTGGAACAGTTGGAGGGTGGATCAGGAGGGGGATAAAGTCTGGACTGTAAAAAAAGATTAAAGAGTAAAAAAATAAATTAACAAAAAATGAAAAAAATAAATGGAGTGACTCAGAGCAAGGAACAGCATAAAATTCACTGTTCTGCACAATACAGAGTAAGACAGGGTGAACCCCAATCTTAACATTCTGTTGAGATATCAAAGTCCTAGGAGATATCAAGATGATTCTGCCTGGGTTGAGGGATAAGGCCTTCTGTGGAACATTGTGAATAAAAACAGAGGAGGAAGATGTTTTTCCTGGTAAAATTAGAGAAAGTCTCTTTTGATTTTGTCTTTTGTAGCCACTGTTAAAACTGTTTGGAAGGAATGAAGATATTATGAAGAGAGACTATGTTACTTTCCTTGACTGTCAGATTATTGAAATAATGGTCCCCAGGAAGTTGGAATTTCCTGAGGAATTGCTATTACCAGAGAAAAGAACTGAAACCTGGTACAAGTCAGATGAAGAACCTGGCTCCCTGGAAGAGATTTCACACAACTGATGGCTTGTTGGACAACCTTGCAGGATAGACTGGAGCCAACATAATGGTGTGTAAACAATGGGCAGACTATACCTTGATCAGAGTTACTTAGCTGTACAAATCATTTATTCTGTATTTAAATCTAAGGCTCATGATAGTACCCTCAAGGAGCTCCCTGGATATCTTTGTTCCTCTTCCCAGTGTGGGCACATTTAGTGGATCTTCTTTCCCCAATTTTCCATATTATCTTTTTATTTAATTTGCCTATTTCAGATGAGAGACTAAGCCCAACTTACTATAACTTGCAAGGCCCAGGCTTTGATCCTAACAATGGTGGTAACATTTGGTCTTGAGCAGACCATATGATATACTAGGGGGAAAAACTTTGTTGAAGAGTTTCTGAGTGGTCTTCAGGGATCTTCTAGGTGAACATAATTAGGGGTTGCAGGTTTGGATGACAAAATTGCACTCATAATTTTTTGTCATCTTGCCTTTGGGCCATATTAAGGAAACTACTTTAGTCTTCTTCATGTGACTGATGTACCTTCCACTCAGGGGCCTGATTCATTAAGTTTTTGATACTTTTCACAAATATTTATATTTTGCATTTTGCCTTCTTCTTATCTAGATGGCAAGATCAACTAAGACTTCCAGGGATGTGATAAGAAATCTTTCTTGTTCTTCAGAGAGCAAAGTGTAAAGTGGATTTTATATGCTGCAATAACAGATTTTTCTGTAACAAGATTTAGAAGCCTGGCCTTTCTTTTCTATTTTCTATGTTAGGAGAGTTCTTTGTTTTCTTTTTTTCTTTTTGGTTTTTCGAGACAGGGTTTCTATTTTCTATGTTAGGAGAGTTCTTTGTTTTCTTTTTTTCTTTTTGGTTTTTCGAGACAGGGTTTCTCTGTGTAGTCCTGGCTGTCCTGGAACTCACTCTGTAGACCAGGCTGGCCTCGAACTCAGAAATCCACCTGCCTCTGTTAGGAGAGTTCTTAGCCCAGTGATTTTCAATCTATGAGTCATGATCCCTTTGGCAAACCTCTGTCTCCAAAAATATTTGCATTACAATTCATAGCAGTAGCAAAGTTACAGTTATGAAGTAGGAACAAAAATAATTTTGTGGTTGAAGGTCACCAGAACATCAGAACCTATATTAAAGGGCTGCAGCATTAGGAAGGTTGAGAACTACTGCCCTAGCCTTTCATTGTACCCATTCTGGACTGTCTATTCCCAGCACTGCCCAAATCCTGACAATCTGCCTGTACTCAACATCAGGTATAGATATTTTACCAGTTCAATAGGCCATAGAGATGTTTTCTGCTTCCTGCCACCCTCAGGGCTACCCCTTTCTTAGATTCTGGTTTCTTCCTTTCTCTCCATCAATCCCTCTAGAACTGCCTGACATTTTGCGCACACTCACCCCAATTCATTCTTATCTTTTTTAAACAAATGTATCCTGATTGATAAACACTGCAACAGTGAAAATGACAGACCTGACACCTGCCCTTGATGCAGCTTCAGTTTAGTGATGCCTTTTCTGCTACGACGATCCCCAAATAGTTCCATCATCTTCCTTCTTATTCACAAAACACAGGGTCTATGTTTGATAATTTTTCACTGCTGTGATCTCAGTAAAAAAAAATAATAGAGGAAAGTTTTATTTTAGCTTCTGATTTTAGAGTTTTCCCATGGTAGGGAGGGTGTAGTAGAACAGAGATTTTTAACTCATAGCATCCAGTAAGCATAGCTGAGTGTAGTATGAAGGGACCAGGACAAACATATCCCCTAAGGGCATAACCCTAGAAACATGAATCTTCCAACCAGCCTCTGCCTTACACAGTTCTGCCACCTATTAATAATCTATACACAGTTTGAATCCATCAATAAATTAAAACATTGATCAGGTCTCTGACCTCTGGAAATGTCCTCACAGGCACACCCAGAGGTGTGCTTGATGAATCTCTTACACATCCTTATTGTCATTAAGTGGTCATCTAGAATAACTGGCACAGAAGCTCCTGCACCATAGTGTCCATCTCCATTGTGTGCTCACATGGCCATACACTTCCTTGTTCTTGGAAGTCTCACTGTTTAGCTTTACTCCTTGTAATTCCATAGTTTTTGAAGTTGATATTGTTTGGAATTTTTACTTTTATATTTTATACCAGTAGATTTGTATGTTCAACTCAGAAAATACATACAACATTGGCAGGATAAATATTGCTAATAATCTTATGCTACCCTAAAGAAGGTACCACCTGTTTAAATTTAAGTGTTTCTGCCTAGACTTCTAGGGACATAAGTAGGCTATAATTTAGTTTTTATATGTATTTAAGTACAAGTATTAGGTAGATATACTAAAAAATTGTTTTTTCCAGTACTGATGATTGACTCCTATAGCCTTAGAGTTTCCAGCTATCAATCTAAGATGTTTCAAGTCTAATAGCTTGCTTTTAATGTAATATATCATTTTATCTGTCCAGTTGTATACATAATTATCATTTTCTACTGCTTGCTTAATTTTTGTGCGTTTATTGTTTGTGTGGTATATTCATGTATATAGACATGTGTGTCTATCTTCTGATACTGCTACTTTAAGAACAACAACAACAACAAAACCAATGTATTAGTAATAAATAAGGGTGATAAATGTAGTTTGGATTCTAAAACTTCTTGTTCTTCAAATTGTAAATCTATTAGAATCTTTGAATCTTCCTTGAACTATCCATTATAATTAACATTTATTCAGCAGGAAACAGGCACAAAAGGTTAGTGATTTTCCCTGGGTCGTGGGAGAGTGGAGCAGAAACTGTCTTAATAGTCAGGCTAACTTTCAGTCCACATGAACACACAGAAAATTAACCTTTACAAATGATAAGATATTGTGGTTAGATCGTTTATGGGTCTAGGGTACTCCAAAATGGATCCTTGTGTCCAGACAAAAACAGCCAGGCAAACTTTTGTCTTCTACCAGGCATGTGTGGGTTAAAATGGGGTCTATGTCTGGCCTACCACAGGGCTAGGGCTGTTCATAGAGGTGGATGCTGGAAGTTTGAAATTTGACTGTGCACACCCTACGCTGGGTGGGCATCGGGCTGTGAGAAGCTGCAGGACCCTGCTCTAGGGGTGAGAAAGTGCAGTCTGAGGTCCCCATGGACCTGCCAGGAGTTGGCTTTGGTGCCTGGGCCTTCATAGAGGCTGAGAATAACAGTTTCTAAAATGGGTTGGGAGGAGATCACTCAACTGGTTTCAGTGGGGAGGAGAGTCTTTGGCTTGCTCAGTGGGCAGCTTGGGTTGGTAGTGAGATTAGACATGGCTCTTTAGAGGAAGAGCTGCTCCATTACTCCTGCACGGGGTATGGTGGATTCTGATGAGAAGAGGTAGTTCATGGTTTTAAGGTGTTTATTGTAGAAAGGCAGAGAGAGAGGGAGAAAGTAGAGAAGTAGAGGCTGGACATGGCCATGTGGAGAGAGGGGGTAGGGGAATGCAGAGAGATGGGGAGCAAGAGGGCAAGAGAGAAGCAAGCGAGAAACAGGAGTAAGAGAGGAAGGAGAGAGTAAACAGCCCTTATTATAGTGGGACAGGCCTACCTAGCTGTTGCCAGGTAACTGTGGAGGTGGAGTCAAGACAGAATACCAGGAGCTTGGGGTGTTGCTCTATGTGACTGATGACCACAGAATTATGGAGCTGGGGCCTCATGTCAGGAGCCTAGTGTCTTGGAGCATGGCAAACCCTTGCAGGAACACCTGCTGGGTCTCTGGGGTTTAATCTAGCTCAACCAGAAAACAGGCTGTCTTTCATGGTCCCACAGGCAAGTACATTGGTTTTTTGAAGAGAAGATATAAATAGACCAAGTGGCTAAATGAAATACTATGACCTGAGATGACTACTCAGAGAATCATGGTTTTAGGCCCAGAATCCAGGGGCAGGAAAATATTATAAAGTCTCGAGAGCTTCTGAGTATCCCTCCAAAGCTGCTGAGACTAGGAGGGTCAAGATTAATGCTAGGAGCCTTGTGGCCTGGAGTGGGTTGAAACAAGACATAGAGTAGGACTTTGGTGTGGCTTTAAGGACTGAGGGTCTCTGGATGTTCTAGCTCTCTATACTAAATGCTGATGATAACTTCTAAAAAGTCGTAAAAACTTTCTTGCTCATTCTGAGGGTTAAAAGCCACTGGCTTAGGTGATTAATACCTGTAGCCTAACAGCAAGGGATTAAATAAAGCATTAATTGCTAGAGACTTTCCCTTTTTGTGCAGATGCCTCTGGCTTGTCAGGCTAGGGGGAAGTTTGGAACATTAAACTTCTAATGAACCAGGAGAAGAGAATTATGCTCGCAGAAAATTTACATAAGGAAATATCCATAAACTCACATAAATTCATATACAGATTCACACATGCATATTTATATGTTTCCATTCAAACCAGTTGGGCTCAATGTGCATGCATTCTCATAATTATATACTTACATACACACCTGTACATTTGGAGCAAAGGACCAAGCACCAGTGCAGAAAGAACTCACTCATTTTGGATGAAAAATGAGCTCCAATCTTTATTGCATAGAAAAAGAAAAAGATTCTACCCTTTTATTGCTAAATGAATTAACCCCAAATTTGTAAGAAGAAAGCTTTGTTCCTTTTAATAAGACTAAGACTCCCTTGTTAGTAAGAAAAGGCCCATTTTGTCTCATGGTAAGGAGAAGCCTGCCTGCTCCTTCTGCTTTCTGCAGCTTCTTCTTTTTTCCTCTTTCCCTCTACATTCTGCACATTGCTCTCTTAGTTTTTTATGTTACCTTATAGTTTCTAAGTTATCCTACTCTTAACTCTCCTCTGATCTCTCCTTCTCCTCTGTTGTCACAATAATATTCTTCCTCTCAATGCCTTTTGTCCCAATGCTATATCTTTACTCCTAAGATCTTCTCCAGTTCAGTTTTGTCTAAAAAGTTTTGTGTCCTGACTAAAGAATTAGGCTCAATTCTATTCTGAAAAGTTCTATTCAGATCTGTGTAAAAAGTGTTCTGCCTAAAAATTGTTCTCAGCCCAATTCTGTCTCTTCTCTTTGTCCTCAAAACTTATACATCTTTCAGAATACGTGATAACATGGTAAAAAGTTCTTCACAAGTTTATACATAAGTTCAAATCATAAATTGAAATAGAAGTTTACAACAGAGAATGGTTACATGCAGATCCCTTAGGAATAAGTGCCTTGCTAAACATTTATCACCTGTCATGGCTCCATAGGTTCTTAAGCAGTTAAAAACTATAACTAAGTTATTAGTGAAGTTTTGTATAGATAAACCCAGTCAACATTTTATCTTTTGTTCTAGCACTTATCATAGTTTCCTTTTTATGACCTTTGGTTAGTGGTTTTACAACCTGTTGGAATGCGCTCTGAATAGTAGAATGTCTGCTTAAGAGGCAATTAACTGGTGACACATGGGAGACTGGCAGAGGTCTCACTGCAGTTTTGACTATCAGAAAGGACCTAATAGCAGTCCCACTATAAAAAGCTTAATAAATACTAATGTGATTTTAGGAATTCATTCAGGATCCTCATTAAGAATTAAGAAGTCATCTATTTGTCTATATAGCATCACTGCAAGACAGTACATCTTTGTAGGTCTGCAAGGATCTTCTCAAAATGGTGAGCTAATACCTAGTGATTATTATATTTAACAATAGCAGGAAATGCATGTTAATAGCAGGAATATTTCCTAAAATGATTTTCTCCTGGGCTTTGCTTATAGGAGCAAATCTGCCATGGATTATTTTAATCTGAGGCAGTCCGCTTCAGGACAATCAATCATCTGCTAGTTATCAGACCTTGTCCCATGTCAACTCCTGACAGATAAAGGAAACCTTGCTCAATGTCTTTCTGTTTCTGACTGCTGATGCACTGTGACCAGCTGCCCTGCTCTCACTGCCACCATCCCTTGCATACTGTATCCTCCCTAGGGTAATATATTTCTTTAAGCTATAAGCCAAAATAAACCCTCCCTTAAGTTTCTTCTTGTAAGGTAATTCGTCATAGCAATGAGAAAAGTAATAACATGGAAAATTTATTAAGAAGTGGGGCTGTTGCTGTAATGATCATGGCTATGTGACAACATGAAGCCTTGACAGAGGAATGTGGAAAGTTTGGGAACTTTGGGCTAGAAAAGCCTCAAAGTGCTGTGAATGGAGCTTAGTGGGCCATTCTGGTGGAAGTTTGGAAGACGGAGGTTGGCCATAAACTGATGATATCAGGGGTGGAATGTTGTGGTTTGAATAATGTGAAATGTCCATCATGGGCTCATGTACTTGAACACTTGGGTCCCTAATTGATAGTGCTGTTTGGTAAGATTGTGGAACCTTTAAGAAGTAGAGCCTTTCTGAAGGAACTGAGGTTACTGAGATTGGGGTGGGGGGATATGTCTTTAGCATTTATAACCATTTCCCACTTCCACATCACCTTGTGATTTCTGATGGCTAACGCAATGTGGGTAGCTACAGTGAGTACTACCTCTATGTTTTCCCCTTTATGAAGAACTGCATCCTTTCAAACAGTAAGTCAGAATGAACTCTTTCTCCTTTTAAGAAACCAACCAACCAACGAAAACTATTATGGTCAAATCCATTAGATTCTCCAAACAACAGAATGTATCTACAAATAACTGTCTTCTTTTACAGTTATCTTCCCTTGAGCTCCAACCATCTCAGCAGTCCAAAGAATCTCAGCACATCTGGGATATCTGTTTCTTTACATGTAAAGCTTTCATTTCTGACTTCTAAATGAATCTCTATCAACTAGTGGAGTTATTCTGGGTATTTTTAAAAGCCATAGCTCAACTTGTTCTGATTAAGTCTCCAAAGTACATCTCTTCACCTCTACATGAACTGTTTGAGTCAGATATTCTTGACTCTAACTGTGTGACCTTAGAGAATATAAGCTGGCTGCTGAAAGACTTTGCCATTGATGAAGGTGCAGCCTCAGTTTGCAATTGATGGCCTAGGACTGAAGGTGTCATGCAAAGGAGTTGAGGCTTGGCACCGTAAAGACAGTCCATGAGAGGCTATTGGTAAAGCCTAGTTACAGCATTGTTTTGGGAATGCCAGTACCATGCAATGACCACCAAGAACAGCAGCAGCAGTGGAGTACAGGCATCTGGAGCCCAGAAGACAAGGTGTGCTACAAAGGGCAGAGCTGGAGAAGTGACCAAAGCCCTTAGAGGAGCCCAGAAGATCGTGAGTTGGACCCCAGACATTGATTTTGCTTTTGATTGTGACTGTGCCCTGATATTTTTCCCTCTTGAAGGAAGAACATATTTTAATGGAGTCCACAGTTAAGAAACTTTGAATTTTAAAAGATATTGGACATTTTAAATTGATTGAACTTTTAATATGTAAAGACTCTGGGACTTTAGATCTTGGGGGTGAAAAAGAATGTAAGGGTTGAGGCTTAATAGTGAAGTGTTTGTGTGTCAAGTTGACAAGGGGTCAATTGTACTGGCTGGTTTTGTGTGTCAACTTGACACAGGCTGGAATTATCACAGAGAAGGGAGTTTCAGTTGGGGAAGTGCCTCCATGAGATCCAGCTGTGGGACATTTTCTCAATTAGTGATCAAGGGGATAGGGCCCCTTGTGGGTGGTGACATCCCTGGACTGGAAATCTTGGGATTCTATAAGAGAGCAGGCTGAGCAAGCCAGGGGAAGCAAGCCAGTAAGGAACATCTCTCCATGGCCTCTGCATCAGCTCCTGCTTCCTGACCGGCTTGAATTCCAGTCCTGACTTGTTCTGATGATCAACAGCCACATGGAAGTAAGCTAAATAAACCCTTTCCTCCCCAACTTGCTTTGTGGTCATGATGTTTGTGCAGGAATAGAAACCCTGACTAAGACAACCCCCTTGACTATTACCCTTGATCACTGAATGGATGTTAAAGCTAGGGGACACCATGTCTGTTGGAAAAAAAAAGATAGGCTCTGTGCACCCTGTATAACCACCCAAGGGCTCCTTCTGTTTAGACAAGATAGAGGAGGTTAAAGACAAGCCTTTCTTGCCTGGGGAAGGACTTGGTCCAGTTGCCCCTTTCGTGGGTTCGTCCTTTTGTTTCACTTTCAGATCCAGAAGTAGCGAAAGTCTGTGCAGTGAAAACCGAGGTGGAGAAGATCCTCCTAGATCCCCTCCTCCCTATCCTCCTACTCTGCTCCCAGTCATGGGAGGGGCACCTGCAACTCCTCTGGTATGGGCTCTTCCTAGGGCCAGGGTTGGGCATGGCTGGAGAACAGGGCGCAGCAGCTGGGATAGGGAATAGATGGACAGGGACCCCTGAATAACCAAGTAGGCTTTTCTTTTCTTTTCTTTTCTTTTCTTTTCTTTACTTTTTTTTTTTTTTTTTTTTTTTTTTTACAAAATAGATTAATTGGATTAAAATATTGTCTTTATTATCTGGTTCAAAAATTGTTGAATTGGCATCTTGTAAATTATAATTTTGATGAATGATTGTTGTTCTGTGTTTCATGTTAAAGAAGAAAAAAGAGGTTAAAATTTTATTTGGTGGCTGTCCATTCCTTTGATTTAGTTCAACTTGTTCAAAAGGCAAAGCAAAAGTTGATAAGCTATGGCTGAGAGTTGGCTGAGTTTCTGCATGAGCCACTCTTAAAGGAGACAGCAGCTTTTTGCTTGTAATATTGGTAACAGAAGATTAGTTTATGATGTATTAAAAATTATACTGTCATGTATTCATATGTAAGAATTGGCAGCTAAACTTTGTAACCTGAATGTAATGTTTTTGATATTGATTTTAAAGAGAATGGAATATTTAAAACTGAGTTTTGTTTGTCAGAATTATGGTTATACCTTAATATTACAAAAGTTAGAAGGGTTACAAGATAATTTGTTGAGAGATTTAGTGCAAATTGTTAAGGGACAGATAAGAGGAGGAAGAACAGGAGGAAAGGAGACAGAAGGAACAAGAGGCTAAGAGCTAAAGAGGGATAAAGAGACAGAAAAGGAATCTCCATAAAATTTCTTTAAGGGAGTTATTTATGTCCATCTTAAAGTCCTCTATCATCATCATGAGAAGTGATTTTTACATCTGTATCTTGCTTTTCCTGTGTGATGTTGTACCCAGGACTTGCTATGGTGGGAGAAATGAGTTCCGATGATGTCAGGTAACCTTGGTTTCTGTTGCTTATGTTCTTATGCTTGCCTCCTGCCATATGTAGTGCTACCTATCCTTGATATATCTGACTGCAGCCTGTCCTTCCTGTGATCCTGGTTGTGACAGCTGTGTCTGTGATCCTGTAATCCTGTGATCCTGTGTTTCTGAGATCCTGGGTGTGTCAGAGCTCATGGGCATGAAGCTGCCTCTGGAACTCTGAGATCCTGGTGTGACCAAGCTCTGGGGATCCTGTGATCTTGTGATCCTATGATCCTGGGTGTGTTAAAGTTCCTGGGAGTGGAGCTTCCTCTGGGTGTTGTGGGACTGGCTACAGAGTTTATGCCCAAGGTCTGCTCAGGGCATCATTCCAGACTGGATGGTTAGAGGAAATTTTAATACAGGATTGAATTTATGCTTTGTCGTTGTTAAGAGCCCTGCTCTTATCCAGATCTGTAACAAGAGACAGTATAAGGTAACAGGAAGATATGGAAAATATGCTTTGAGGGCCAACTCTCACAGCTAACAGTTTCTATTTGTGAAAATACAAATGCATTTTGAGAGAAGAGAATTGAGCTGAGAATGCCACTGAATGGGTTCCCTGCTTGTAAGCAATTGCTTATGGAAGTGCCTTCCCAGGATCAACCGAGAAAACTGAGGACAGTTAATGTTACTTGTCCTTAGGCTACATGATGATCTTATAAAAGAATTTGATAGTATCTTATATGTGGTGCTCTCTTTACGGGCATGAAAGATTCAAGTGTAAGGTAGGTGGTTGTGTAGACTTGGGTCAAAGTTTCAGAGAGATCTTGACCAGGCCATGTGTGGTAGGGACAGGAAGGGACATGTGTCCCTGAAAGAAGTCCCAGACAAGTTACTCTGTGAAACTGTGACCCACGTGAAAAGTCCATGCACATACCTGGTTTTATCTTATTATTTTGAGACAGGGTTTCTCTGTGTAGCCCTGGCTGTCCTGGAACTCACTCTGTAGACCAGGCTGGCCTTGAACTCAGAAATCCACCTGCCTCTGCCTCCCAAGTGCTGGGATTAAAGGCCCTGAACATATTTTTAATAAACTCCAAATCTGCTTCATATAAGCTAGTCCTGAGTTAATTTAATTATTTACTTTTCTGTAGTGGAAGTTGTTGAATGTAAGCCTCATGCATACTGCGCAGGTGCTCTATCACTGACCTATATTCTAACCCATAAAGTTCTTTTCTTTATCATATCATATTATCAAGGTAAAGATGAAAATAACTAGTAGAAACTTCTACTTAGTGTGAATCACATTTGCACAACAGGAGTCCTAAATATTGTTTCATTGTAAGCTGGTAAATGTCTTGTATACAGAAATGTTTATGGAAGTTGTTTTCATAATCACAGAAATCATATAACAACCCAAGTATTCATTAAACAGCAAATAGATAAATTATAATCTAATCATATAGTAGGACAGTTCTCAGCAATAACATATACACATGCAACAGTGAATATGAATGTAAAACAAATGTAAATAGCATCAGCATAAGTGAAATAGTATAAACATATAATGCCAACTACTGGCCTGGCCTGGGAGGTAGCTCAGGGAGAGAATGCTTGCCTGCATTTGGTCCCTAGTACCACAAAGAAAACCTTATCTGATGGGTTTAGGAATTCATCTCAGCAATAGACTTCTTGTAGAGTAAGCACAAGGCCACACAGAAATATAGACATAAAAACAGATACACAGAGATATACACATAGAAATACACACATACAGACAGACACACAGACATACACAGACACACAGACATACACAGACACACAGACACACAGACACACACACACACACACACACACACACACACACACACACACACACTGAGCCTGTATCTTAACTCTTGAATATACTTTTCCAGTTCTTTTGGAAAATTTTACATAAATGTCCTAGTGTAGGAAACTGCCCAGCTCTCTTCAGAGCTGGTAACACTGCATTCACAGCAGTGTGAGAGCCTCCACATGCCCATGCAAGCACTTGTCTGTCAAGTCACTGATGCATTCATTTTCTCATTTCAGCCATTCTAGCTCATGGTCAGTGGTTGAATTTGCATTTTTCTATGAACAGTGACATTCAGCACATTTCACATGCTTTTTGCTACCAGAATCTTCATTTCAGCTAAATACTCATCCTGATCTTTTCAGTTAGATTTGTTGAGTTGAGAAAGTTTTTTACAAGTTCTGGATTCAGGCTGTTTGGCAATAAGATGTATTATGGCTGCTTTCTTCCAGTTTAGAGCTTTTCAGTCGTTTAACAGCATCTTTACAATAGTAGAAGGGTATGTTTGCAATGAAGTCAAACCACCAATGAGTTTTATGAAAACAATAGGCTGAATTTTTTTCTGCTCCAATTTCATGTTGAAATCGATTCCCTCATATGATGGTATTTGTAGGTGAGACTTTTTGGGTGGGGATTAGTTTCTGAGAGTGGAAGTCCTTACAAATGAAATTCATGCCCCAGTCAAAGAGATAGAACCCTAAACTCCATAATTTCTTCAAGAAAATTGAAGTGAAAATCATTTATGAATCAGGAAATGCTCTCACCAAACACTGCTGGGATCCTTTTCTTTAAGTTTCCAGTCTTCAAATATGTGAGAAATTAATTTCTGTAGTTCATAACTTTCCAGTCTATGGGCTTTCTTTTACTTTCTTGATACAGAAGCCTATATGACTAATTACATTAAGGCAATGACTTGATGCTTTTTGTGTCCAATATCAGAACTATTTGCTGAACTCAAGGCTATAACATGAGTTCAAAGCCAGCCTGGGCTACATAGCATATTCAAGTCCAGGTAAAACTACATAAGAGAAGAGTTTAGATTATTAAGGGTTGGGAATGTAGACAAACAATAAGGGACTTACCTAAAATGCACCTAGCCCTAGATTCAACCCATAAAAGAAACAAAATGACAAAATGATGAAATCATCAAGGAGATAATCAGAAAGTATTTTTAATTAAGTAGAAAATGAAATCACAGGAACTGGAGAGATAGGTCAGTAGTTAAAAGCACTGATTGCTCTTCCAGCAGACATAGGTTCAAATCACAGCACATACATGATAGTTAATAACTACCCATAACTGCAGTCAAAGGGTATATGATACCCTCTTCTGGTCTCCACAGCACTGCATACATAGGATGCATAGTCATGCATGCAGGCAAAACAACCATACAAATTACCAAAAATACAATATAAAAAACTTTAAACATGAAAACCTGGTGTATAAAAAATTTGTAATACAGCTACAATAGGGTTTATAAGAACTTTCTACTAGTACAACTAATAAAAATCGCATCAAATTATTCTATTTAAAAGTCAATAAACTGGCCAGTGTCTCTGGGCTGGTGTCCTGAGCCGACCTTGGGCGCAAGCTCTGCCAGCCAGTCCCACAACACCCAGAGGAAGCTCCATTCCCAGGTGCTCTAACACTCTCAGGATTAGAGGTGAGGAGGACCCAACATCTGTCCCAACACCGGAAGTAACTGGGACCTGCAGGGACCAGGCACATAGGAACTCCACCAGCAGAGTGGCTCGGGTTCCTTCTGGTCTCTCTGGGCTGGTATCCTGAGCAGACCTTGGGCCCAGCTCTAAAGCCAGTCACACAACACCCAGAGGAAGCTGTTGCACTCCCAGGTGCTCTAACAAGCCTAGGGTCACAGGATCCCAGAATCACATGGTCACAGAGACAGCCTGACTCTGAGGAGTTCTGATAAAACCAGGATCACAGGAAGGACTGACTTCAGTCAGAACTGGCAAGGGCAGGTAGCATTAGAGATAACCAGAAGGTGGGATGCAAGCATAAGAAAATAAACAACACAAACCAAGATTACTTGACATCATGAGAATTCAATTTTCCCACCATAGCAAGTCCTGGACACACCATCACACCAGAAATGCAAGATTGAGATCTAAAATCACCTATCATGATGATGATACATAAATAGCACTCTCAAAGAAATACAGGAGAACACAGGTAAATAGTTAGAAGCTCTTAAAAAGGAAACACAAAAATCCCTTAAAGAACTACAGGAAAACACAATCAAACAGGTGAAGGAAATGAGCAAAACCATCCAGAATCTAAGAATGGAAATAGAAACAATAAAGAAAACAGAAAGAGAGACAACCCTGGAGATACAAAACCTAGGAAAGAAATCAGGAGTCATAGATGCAAGCATCACCAACACAATACAAGAGATAGAAGAGAGACTCTCAGGAGTAGAAGACACCATAAAAAACATTGACACAACAGTCAAAGAAAATGCAAAAAGCAAAAAGCTCCTAACCCAAAACATCCAGGAAATCCAGGATGCAATGAGAAGACCAAACCTAAAGATAATTGGTATAGAAGAGAGTGAAAACTCCCAATGTAATGGGCCAGCAAATATCTTCAACAAAATTATAGAAGAAAATTTCCCTAACCTAAAGAAAGAGATGCCCATGAACGTACAAGAAGCCTACAGAACCCCAAATAGACTGGACCAGAAAAGAAATTCCTCTTGACACATAATAATAAAATGCACTAAACAAAGAAAGAATTTTAAAAGCAGTAAGGGAAAAAGGTTAAGTAACATATAAAGGCAGGCCTATCAGAATTACACCAGACTTCTCACCAGAGAATATGAAAGCTAGAAGATCCTGGGCAGATGTCATACAGACCCTACAAGAACACAAATGCCAGCCAGGCTACTATACCCAGCAAAACTCTCAATTACCATAGATGGAGAAAACAAGATATTCCATGACAAAACAAAATTTACACAATATCTTTCCACAAATTCAGCTCTACAAAGGATAATAGATGGAAAACTTCAACATAAGGAGCAAACTACACCCTAGAAGAAGCAAGAAAGTAATCTTTCAACAAATCCACATAAATCTAATTTGACAACAAAAACAACAGGAAGTGACAATTACCTTTTCTTAATATCTTAATATGAAAATTAATATTACCAACATATCCTAATCGATTGAAATCCAAAGATATGAGGAATTAGAAATTTGTTGATTGTCATCCAATGATCTCTCTAATTTGGTAATTGGAGAAATAGATCCAATATTGTACAATCTATATATACTTTTAGCTTGTTTGTAACAGTATCTTGCTGTGCACAGCATAAGGGTCTTGAAATCTTGCTTCTCCTATCTCAGCCTCTCTATTAGTAGTATTGTTTATTTCATGTTTTTACACTATAGTATGGTTTTCAGAACAGTTTATATATTTCAAAAGTTTTTATATACCCGAGGGAGACATAGACAATTAATTTGGGAGGTGGCTTGTAGGAACAAGAACAACAAAGAGTGAGTATGAATGCTTTGCTTGACATTTGTAGCTCTTGTATCAAGTTTGAAGAAGAGGACTTTACAAGTTACTCTTTCTCTGAAATGAATGCTTTTCCAAATTATCACAGCCAATGAACCAGGTTCTTACCCTCACCTAATGTTTGTGCCACCCTCCAAGCAGAACCATTGTTCATTGAAACAGTTGCTGAATGACTTTATGGACAGAGTATCTTAATACACACACCATTTCTTTAATGAATGTAACCTGTTCTCTGTGGCCTGAGAATAAAGTCACTCAAGTCAAATAGTTTTGACCATAGCAGGAATTCTGTATCCAAAAATTGTGCCTACAATTCATTCCTTGACGCAGCAGAACTGTCAACTCTCAGTTTAGCTACAATTCAGGTAAAATCCTTCAGTGATTTGAGGGTCATTGAAGTACAGCTTATTACAATGAAATCCAATATCTAAATATTGTTCTTATTTTGGGCTTGTACCACAGAAAGAGCCAAGATTTTAAACTCTACTAAATACAAAACAAACAATCAAACAAACAAAAAGACTTTACATATTTATGTTCATTTAAGAAAATACTAGTAGTGATGTATTATTTTGAAATATACAGTTAATATGTTTGGGGAAAAAAAGTCAGTAAACTGAGGCCAGAGTCAATAAGCTGATGGCGAGGTGGTTAAGACCGCTTGTTCTTGTAGAGGCATGTAGTTTAGCTCCCAGATTTGGGTGCGGAAAGGGGGCTTCTAGATTCGTAGTGGAGTGAGGACAAATGTGCTTCACCACACCTTGTCTTATGTTGTGGTTGGGCAAGCCATCTCCCAACTGAGTCACATCCCCAGTCTTCCAACCACTGATTTTTCTATCTATCTGTCTATCTATCTATCTATCTATCTATCTATCTATCTATCTATCTATCTATCTATCTATCTATCTATCTATC